>PVJH01019810.1:0-41951 GCA_004026705.1 Nesogale talazaci
CCCCCCCCTTTTTAAAAAAATTGATCATTTTATTGGGGGGGCCCTTCAACTCCCATCACAATCCCCAACAACATCAGTTGTATTCAGGCCACTTTTGCACACCCATTGCCATCATCACTCTCAAAACATTCTCCCTCCCTCTTGGAGTAGTTTTTTATGGCTGTAAAAATGAGATGAGCTGGGCTGAGCCCCGATGGTGTAGTGGTTGTATGCGGGATTGTGGCCCACTGGGATGGAGGTTCAATTCCAGCTCACAGGAGCAAAGGCTGGGCCTCCTACTCCCACCACCTGAGGGCAGTGATGCCCCCCCAAAAACTGAAATGAGCTGACCCAGTGGGTTCAAGCAGAGGAAGAATTGTGAGCATGACGCAGGACCGGGCAGTGTTGCTATGGGATCTACCAACCAGCAAAGCAACAATTTAGTCCCCCAATTCTTGCTACACTGAGTGACAAAATATGGCCTCTTTTGATGTGACTTTTTAGATGCAAATATAACAACAACGTTTTAAATAGGCATTTTGTTTAAACCTTATAAATATGCAACCACTTAGTAGGGAAAATGGAACTGTACAATCACGCTGCTCCTTTGCTGTATAGGAAAAAGAGTAAAACCATTCAATAATTTAATAGACAACATATTTTCTTATTCATCCACAATTGTGAATGCTATATTTTGATTCTCCAAATGTGTGATGAGAGTGAAGGAACTAAAGAGAAGCACATAGAACTAAGGGTTGGAGTGATTCTGTGGGATGGGTTAAGTACTGACCTATAAAAGTGGAGAGAATAGGCCAGAGAAGAAGGGGTAGACAACAGAAAAAAGAAGAAGTGTGATTGCCATAGAGTTATACAACCCTAGACCTGATCATAGAGAAGGAAACCACAGGAGTTTTTTATATTCTGGAAAAGGAACCTTTAGAACATTCTTATGAAAAATAAGCAATGATTTTTCTTAACTGCTTCGGTCCTTAAAAAAATTCTGTCCTTATAGTCCACTACCAGCAGTTTAATCAGGTCTACGAAGAAAGAGAAGAGCTTGTTAAAACTCCTGTTTCTACGTTTCTCCTTCCCCCTCTTTCCGGGGCACTGTCAAAATCAGCCAGTAAATGACAAAGCTACATGATAATGCTTCAGATCATTAATGAGAAGAGAAATGGGAGGTTTAATGAATAACAAGTCACTAATCTTTTAAAAATGACTGCCAATTGATGAAGTATTAAACAGCAGTGCAAATAATGGACTTTTCATGGTGCTATATTTAGTACCATTGAGATTTAGCCATAAAAACTTCATTTTTGAGAAGAATATTGAGATTCATATGAGTAAAAAGTGGGTCCTCCAGAACAAAATCATACCCAATGTGAATGAGGGGCAGGTGTAGAGTGGAGACCTGAAGCCCATCTGTAGACAATTGGACATCCCCTCACAGAAGAGTCACAAGAAAAGATGAGCCAGTCAGGGTGCAGCGTAGCACCGATGAAACACACAACTTTCCTCTAGTTCTTTAATGCTTCCTTCCCCCCACTATCATGAGCTCAATTCTACCTTACAAATCGTATTAGACTGGAGCTTTCACACTGCTACAGATAAGAGCCCACGACACAGGGAATCCAGAGAGATAAACCCCTCAGGTCCAAAAAGGAGAGTCAAAGGAATAGAGGAAGGTTGAGGAAGAAAGGGGGAATCGACCATATGGATCAATCTAGGACCTCTTCTCAAGGGAATGAACAATGGAAAACTGGGTGAGGAGCAACAGAGGACCATATAGGATATGAAAATAATAATCTATACTTATCAAGGGTTCATGAGGGAGGGTGGGGCGAGGAGGGAAGAAATGGGTAGCTGATATCAGGGACTCAAAGTGGGAAGAGAATACTTTGAAAATGATAGTGGCAGCATTTTTGCAAATGTGTTTGACACAGTGGATGAATGTATGGATTGTGATAAGAAATATAAGAACCCCAAATAGAAATTATTTAATATTTTTTTAATATGGGTTCTCAAAGATGAAGAGAAAATATATGCAGGCTGCCTAAATGCCTTGGCTATGAGTCAGATTCTAAGCTTGGAGAGGATCTATTTGTTCTCAATGCACTGAACAAAAAGGATCACCTTAACTCAGTAGGAAACATTTGACATCGGCAAGAAGCAAAAATGATTGATTACTTCTATCCGAAGAGTGGGAAATGAACTCCTGCTTCAGTTGCTGAACTGCAACATAAACAACAAGTTGAGTATTTATTTCCATGTATGAGGTATGTATCACGGAACTTTTTTTCTAGAATGATTCTATGTGAAAATTTTTGGTCTGGAAATCAAACTACTTGAGTTCATATCCCAACTCTCCTAATTATTAACTCAATCTCTTCGTCTTCTAACTTTTTCAAGTGAGTAGGGAAGAATATTTTCCCTCCCCTCTATTGAATTTTGGGTCTTGGATGGCAAACACCCTTTGAGATTGGCAAACCGAAAAGTCAGCTGTGAGCACACCTGGCATTCCCATGAAAGAAAGGCCTGGCAATCTGCTCCCATAAAGATTAAAGCCAGGAAAACAGTATAGAGCAGTTTTACTCTGTAACACATGGGGGCGCCATGTGCCAGAATTAACTCAATAATAAGGCGTTAGAAGACAGAATGAAATGTACGTAAGGTTCAGCTTTTAAGAGATGGATAGGGAAAAAATGATTGCTACTCACCAAACTAGAAATTCGATCGGTGTACAAACTTTTCTTTATTCATAATGATGTCCCCAATACTGTCCTAAATGACTGACACATAATACAATAAATAATTGTGGAATGAATATATGAATCCTAAGTCTTCTCTCTTTAGAATTATATAAAAATTGTCACATTCAGTGTGCGATATAACAAAACAATAATAACTTATAAATTATCAAGGTGTTCATAAAGGGGGGGAATGGAGAGGGAGGGGGAAAATGAGGAGCTAATACCAAGGGCTTCAGTAGAAAGAAAATGTTTTGCGAATGATGATGACAACAGATGTACAAATGTGCTTTGCATACAAAGGATGTAGGTATGGATTGTGATAAGAGTTGTATGAGCCCCAAATAAAATGATTTTTAAAATTTTCACATTAAGAATAGTGTTATCCTACTCAGTGTAGGATATGAAAATAATAATAATTTCTAATTTATCCGGGGTTATGAGGGTGAGGGAGAGGGAGAAAAGATGAGCTGATACCAAGGGCTCAAGAGAAAGCAAATGTCTAGAAAATAATGATGGCAACACATGTATAAATATGCTTGATACAATTGATATATGGATTGTAATAAGAGTTGTAAGAATCCCAAATAAAATAATTTTAAAGGTGAAAAGAATAAAATTTTTTCAAAGAATTAAGTCTTTTAGGTTGAATTAAATAGAAAAGAAAGATGAAACCAAGCAAATCTAAAGGCTGCTTTCCAAACAAGCAGCCATTTAAGTGAGATGTCAACTAAGTCCACATGAAAGAAGCACACCGATATCATGATCCTTGTAAATCATATTCTCCAAAATGAAAAGAGGGAATAATATCAGACCCTAAATTGTGAAAATCTGGTTTGCAGAAGGCTATGGATGACAGTGGAAGCCCAAAATATGTTTGTGGTATCAACATATGAAATAAGCTTCCGGAGATCTCGCTTTATCCATAAGAGAGATAGGAGGAAAATGGTTACCAACTAGAGTGCACTGGAGAGATGA
Organism: Nesogale talazaci; assembly: GCA_004026705.1. Taxonomy (NCBI): domain Eukaryota; kingdom Metazoa; phylum Chordata; class Mammalia; order Afrosoricida; family Tenrecidae; genus Nesogale; species Nesogale talazaci. Next base: position 3,705 of record PVJH01019810.1, read on the forward strand.
CTATAGAAAATCAACATGGCAAACCTAACTTGAATCGTTAAAAACTTGTCAGTTGAACTACCCACTGATGCATGTTAGGCCTGATCTGGTTTTCAATATGTTTTGTACTTTTTTGTTTGTTCATATTTTTAATCTCGTGGGATTTATCTCATCTTAAAGAGAGATCTGAAGAACTTGCCCCAGCAATGTTCCTTCTCAAACACAAGAGAACACCGCAGTACCCACTCTCTTTTGAAGCCACGTGATATGTGTGGCAAGTAGAATGTGGGCAGAAGTGAGGTATGTTATTTCCAGGTTTGATATGAAAGTCTCCTAGGAGATATAATCAGTTTACAATTTCTCCCTTTCCTAATATCATGTCATTGGGGGGTCGCTCTCTTGAATTTTTGTTATCTGTTTTTTTTATTCAGTATATGTAACCTAGGAATGATGAACCTATAGGGACAGCAAGTACAATAAGGGTTGGGGGGCACAGGAGGGGCAGTAAAAGGCAGCTAACATTAAGGAATTCAGAAAGGAAAATAATGTTTTGAAACTGATTGTGGTAGCAATTGAAAATACTGATTGGTGTGATTGAAAGATGGAATGATATGATATCTGTATTAACTCCCAATAAAATGACTTTTGAATTTGAAGAATGGTGTTAGCGCTGGTTGGCAAGTTTTCATAGAAAACAACCAAATTAATGAACTATAATCTCTTACAGGTAGAAAAAGATTGCTCCAGGATTTGATCCTGTATGCGGCTGAATGACAACACCCAACCATGATGGCAGACAGCGATCTGGCTCTTTGACAAGTCTCCCAGTTTGGTTAAATCAGTGGTTCTCAAACTTCCTAATGCCTTGACCCTTTAATACAGTTCCTCATGTTGTGGTGACCCTCTTAACCATAAAATTATTTCCCTTGCTACTTCTTAACTGTCATTTTGCTACTGTTATGAATTGGGTGACCCCGGTGCAAGGGTTGTCTAACCCACAGGTTGAGAATTGCTGGGTTAAATGGAAGGCATATGAATTTGGATTATATCTTTGGGTGTTTGGTTATTAAATTGATCACATTAGTGATACAGAAAATGTCACTTGTCTTTGGAAAGGCTTCTTCCTGGTCTCCATGATTTAATTTATGTTGGTTCAAAATTATTAGACAGTACAGAAATATTCACTAAGGCATGTAATTACATAGTTGTCTTGTGATGTTAAAGTTTTAACAGGCCCATATCATCCTTATTGATTTGATTGAAAAGTACCCATAGACATATTGGTCACTTGAATTTTGAAAACTCTGGTAAAGCATATACACAACAAAACTTTTACCAATACAACATTCCACATGAACAACCCAGTGACAACAATCGTGCTCTCCTAGGCACGATCGCTAAATTGCTCCCCCACCATTAACCTCAACTCAATGTCCTGATGAACCCCCTCCCCTTCCCCCTCCAGCCCTCATAGCCACAGAGTCTTTAGCTTCTGCGCATTGTTAAAATTACTTTCTTAAAAAAAGCTACTTTCTTAGTTGAAATAAATCCTCTTCAAGAAGACCAATCTAAATGAAGAATTCATAATTTATCAGTCATCAAAGAAACAGCAAAATGAAGGGGGAAAGGGTAAATGTAAGAAGGCAGTAAGTTCTCATTGTATGAAAGTCGAACAAAGGCCTCATTTTCAAGGGAGCAGAGAGAATCAGCCACCTTCCCAGATGCACACATTATATGGGCAAGTTTAATCCGGGGAGTCATACCACTATGGTCCTTTGATGATCACCATGGTGATAACATTTGGATTTTATCTGAAATTCTAGGTACTCTTACAAGGGTTAGGAAGGGTTGCTTTGTCCAATCTGCTTTCAAATCTAGTGTCCAAATAAATATTTTAATCTATTTATCCTATTGGAATATCTGCAATTCATTTTTACCAAAAATATGTGCCTACTTTTCGGACTTTGCATTAAAGCAGTATTGGTCTGAAACTGTACATTTTTCCATGAAATAGTCTAAGCTTTCTATGTGTTAGTCTTCTAGCTCCGTACTGCAACGATTTCCAACCTCACTCCAAAAGTACTTGTTAGTTGCCGCCTGGTTGGTTTCACCTCCAGGTGTCGCCAGTATACAGGATAAGAACTTTCTCAGAGGAATTTCCAGGCCATGGCTTTTCAAACGCTGATTTCAAGACCTCTCTCCCTAATGAATCTGTGGGTTCAAACCACCTACCTTTCAGCTAGTAAGTAAGTAGTCCAGTGCTTCACACTTTGCCTCACCGAGGCTATCCTAAACGGCATAATTCAATGGCAAGAGTACTAGATGAGGGGTAAGGAAACTTGTGGTCCCGTCCTGATTCTCTGACCCTGCCTATAACAGTCAGGTTTAGTAGATGAAAGACTACTTACAGAGACAGACAGATACCTGGTGACATGGTCTGGGGGAAAGGCACTATTTTATTATTAGTTGGAATTTAATACGCATATCATTCACATCAAGGAGAATTGTACATTTGCTACCAGAATCACTTTGCAAAACATCTTTTTTCTACAAGGACCTTGTCTCCCTCTTACCTGCCCCCCTCCCCGTTCAGCCCCCTTCCCACCACCCAGAACAGCTTATTCTACATTCGCCCCTATGAAACTTGGGTAGTTGAAAGGCACTTTGGGTGTCGATTCACTTAGACCCTGAATATTGCAGTGGCAAGAGCAACAGGTTGGGACATCAGGAAGGCCTAGAGTCAGAATCCATATCTGTCTTATATGACCTTTGTCTTCCCTCCCTTGTACCTCAGTTTCTTCATTTGTGAAATAGGAAGGGTTAATATCCAGATAACTCTGGTGCAAAGTGTTCATTTAAATTTCACATCCTCTTCCTTACTTTCTCAACTTAAGGGATAAAGAGACAGAAAGAGGTGATGGTGGCATATCCCTTTGAACTTTAAATTGGGGAGCTTTCAGATACCTTTGTGAGTTGCTCGTGAATATAACTAATTATATTTCACTACATATAGAGGGCTTTGTCCCTTTTAAAAATAGTAGAAAATCATTGAGTTCTGTCACTACCTGTCCAAAGAAGAGGAACACACTTAACCATTAAAAAATGTACCCACTGAAGATACAGCCTGGGGAGAGTGGCAGGTTTGCCCAGACCATAAGAGGGCAAACACAGGAGGAGGGAGGGAGAAGGGAGAGGTGATGGGGGGAAAGAGTCACTGAGTGAGGGAGTGAGTGAGTGAGTGAGTGAGTGAGTGAAAAACACATCCTAGCTCACAAAGCTCAAGGGTGAATTTGTGCTCAAAGCAATCAAGGCACAGAGAGGACTGTGGGACTAGCCGGACCATGAGACACAACCACGGCCTCATTGACCCACAGAGGTATGGGGGGCAGCTGGAATTGTACCTGGCTAACCTCCCTCCACTTCCACCCCCACACACACACACACCAGGGCAAAACACGAATAGAGCGCTACAGAGCTGCAAGGGGAGCAAGCAACGGAGTCCCTGAGGAATCCTGAAAATTGACTTAGGAATCGGTAAGCAGGACTTGGCACTTCACCAGACCCAATTGGAAAACATTCATCAGGGTCAGCAGACATACCTGGCACTATTATTTCTTCCTCTTTGTCTCATGTCTATCCATATAAGACAAGCAAGATAAACAATCCCAGGGAGAAAATATTGGGCTGATGGCTCCAGGGGTACATGGGAGAGGAGAAGGTTGGAGAAAGGGAGTGGAGAGTCAACGAATACAGAGCAAGAGAAAAACAAGAGATCTAAAATCGATGGCAAGAAAGATGAAGAATGTCTGATGGGGTTTGATCAAGTGCAATGTAGCGGAGAGAAAGGACTGAGAACCAAATGAAGGTTGATCATAATAGGTGGGACAGGAGAAACGTAAAAATAGACAGAGGAAAGAATTCAGAGGCAAAAGAGATTTATAGGGGTATAAATATGTATGGTAAGTACATGTCTATGTACATATATTTAAATGTTAAGTATCATGGTAGCAGACAGGTATTGAGCCTCTACTCAAGTCCTCCCACAATGCAAGAGGACTTTGTTCTAATAATCAGGAATTCTGTGACTCTTACGCTCCTGAGAAGTTGCTAAGAAAAAAATGGATGCATAAGCAAATGTGGTATAAAAGGTGATGGTGTCCAGCTATTACAAGATATAGCATCTGGGGTACTAAATGTTTGAAGTTAAACAAGTGGCCATCTAGCAGGAAAGCAACAAAGTCCACAAGAAAGAAGCCACACCAGGCAGGGTGATCATGAGATGGTGACAGGATCAGGTATCAGGCATCAGAAGATCCCAAACAAATCCTTGTAAAGGACAGGAGTCAGAGTGATGATCCAAAGCCCATCTGTAGAAAATTGGACATTCCCTCACAGAAGGGTCACAAGGAAGGAACTTGTCAGCCAGGGGACAGCATAACACTAATGAAACACATAACATTCCTCTAGTTCTTTAATGTAGATACCTACATTTTATCCTGCATATCAGCTCTAACACAAACACATTTCATTGCTAGGGAGGTGCTGAGTAAATTTTTGTTTCTGAAAAAGGAGCAGTTGGTCAAATTACTCTGGGGAACTATAGTCATTTGGAGATGCAGAAACAGAAAACATTTCCAATACATCAAAATGTGGGCTATGTTGTAACAGAGATAGGTTCCAAGCAGCAGGAAGGCCCAGAAGAGGGGAAAATCCATGTAGATGGAAGTGGGAAAAGGCTTTCCTGGGGAGGAGATAATCCCTCTGAGTCTTGAAATATGATCAGGAATTCTTTAGGCCAAGCAAGATAAGGAAGAGCAATGTGAAAACTGGATTCAACGTTAAAAGGACTGGTACAGCCAAATCTATGGAGCAAAGTGAAAAATTCAAAAATCCCACTGCCTCTTTCTATTGATTTACAGCTTAATCATATGAGCACAATGAATATTTAGAGACTATGATATAAAAAGAACAATCAGAATAAGCTATTATATCTTCCTGAATCTCATTTAAAACCTAATTAGATCTGGTGGGAAGCTCGCAGAGTCCCGTCTGGGTGGACGGAGATAGATCTGTCACTGTAGGGAAAAAAGACAAATATCAAGAAATCCGATTCTAGCCCAACATTTATCTTTAAAATCCATTTGGTGGCAATGCTGAAAGAATTGATACTTGTATTTGATGATTCTTTGGTTTATAAAATGCTTTTCATATGAATGCTTCTTGGATCATAATAAACAACCATTTGAGGTAGGAACAAATAGAATAGACATTACTATCCATTTGACTCATAGAGAAGCTAAGCTCAGAGAAGTCAAAGAACTTGTCTAAAGTCACAAAGCAGATCAATTTGCAGAGCTAGCACCAATACTAAATCCTGGGTCCTTCATTATGCTACATTCTTTATCAACCGAAATCCGCAATGCATTTAGAGAGAAAAGTACACCATGAAATTGGCCTTGTACTTAAAGTAGTCTATGTTCATCTTGAAGGCGTCCTGGTGGCATAGGGGGTTACTTGGTGGGCTGTTACTGCCAGATCTACTGTTGGAACACACCAGTCACTTCAAAGGAGAGAGATGAAGCTTTGTTGCTCCCATAAGGAATTCCGGCCTCAGAAACCCGCAGGGCCAGTCCTCTGTGTACTAGAGAGTCACCGAAGTTGGAAGGTTCTCAATGACAATTGAGTTTGAGATTGTTCTTCTTCACATAAGTGTGCCAATTAAATGAATTTATTTGCCTCTCTGAAGCCTACTGACTCCCTGGGTAGTACAAATCGGTTAAAAGTTTGACTGCTAAGGCAAAGATGGAGGAGTGAATTCATCCAGAGAAGATTCTGATGAAAGTCCTGGGGATATACTTGGCCCCTACCTGCACCCCAAAAAAGCCATTGAAAACCCTGTGGAGTACAGTTTTAGTCTAATATGCATTTTGAATTAAAGGCAACTAGTTAGTAATCATATCTGCCTTTACCAACCAGTTGGCATGAAGCAATTTTTTGCCCTAAGAACAATCCTTAAAGTGGAAAAGTTGCACTCTAGGATGGGCATCAACAAGTTTTCTTCTCATTTGGTTTGGCCTGGAGGAGACACTAGCAAGAGAGAGACCAAAAGAAACGAGCCTCCCTTCCTGCTGATGTACAGGGAGGTAACAATGTCTCCCCTACTGAAGTTCACAGCTCATGCCTATGGTGCTCTCCTTACAACCAGCATCTCTGGTTCCAAATTATCACCGCTGCCATAGTCCCTTGAAGCCCAGCCATGGTAACATCTCATATTCACCTTGAAGTATTTTGTTGCTCTTTCTGAAAGCACTTGGGTATGTGTTGAACTGCTAACCACAACGTGAGGGGTTCAAACCCACCAACAGCTCCGTGTGAGAAAGAGGAAGCTATCTATTCCTGTAAACATTTACAGCCTCAGAAACCCTACAGGGGGGCTATGAGTGAAAATCGACTCAATTACAATGAACTTTTTTTTTAATCTAACAACAGCAACAAACAAGCCCACTGCCATCAAGTTTATTCCAAATGATTATGAGCCTATATGGAGCTTCAGTGACTCAAATCTGTATAGGAGCACCCAATCTCCTCACCTTTCTCCCTCAGAGAAGCGGTGGGGTTGGGCCACTCACGTTGTGAGTCAGTAGTGTTCTTCACAACCTTGTCTGCACTGCCCTAAATAACTCTATGTTAACGTCTCTGATTTTCCCATTGAGTGTGCCATTTCCTGGCTGGGCCCAAACTAAGAAAGTCCCTCCCTGTTGTTTTTAATTGCCATGTACCTATTTCTCCAGGAACTTTTTTTTTTTTGCTTTTATGGGCATCACTGCCTCTGATGGCTGTGGGCGCTACCCAGTGTCACTCCTGAGAAGAGCTGCTGGATTTGAACCGCCAAGCCTGCGGGCAGCAGTGCTGCACTCAACCACTTACGACACCGGGGCTCAGCCCCGCCATGTACCTATTTCTAATGGTGCTAGCTCCCTGTTTCCTCAAGACCAACAAAAGTTCACTGTTCCAAACCCTTCTCTTCCCTTCCAGGCTGAAGTCTCCAGCAGAGGATGATAGTAGTTCAAGATGTAAGCCTTTAATCCCTGGAGAGCTATGGGGTTGTTGTTGCTGAAAATGCAGATGTTTTGGTTTAACAGGGATACTTACTATATTTCATAAAGGTGGGGTGGGTATATCTTTTTTGGGGTATATCTTTTATTTATTTATGCTACAACATGGTCAACTCGGTTGAAGTTTATTTAAAATCTTCAGCTCTAAGTGATTGATTCAATTACAGTAAATTCAAGCTACACTCCAAAATCATGAGTACCACAAATCAATGAGAACTTTTTGGCTTTGTTTTTAGATACTTTCTCTACCCTGTGTCCTGAAAGTAAGAAAAATTTTAAAACCAACAAAGAACTCCTGCACGGTGAATTTTGGTTCAAGTCAAGAGAGCGGTAATTTTAAGTACAAGGGCTAGTTTACATAATAGTCATGGACTTTCAACAGAAAGTGGCTTCTTTGTGACTCCACCTTTTCCTACATTTAAAATGGGAATTCCCTACAGAACATGTGAAGGCTCTTGGGGGTGGGGGCAGGGGGCATGGGTTAATAAGCACTGGGCTCTTACCCAAAAAGGAGAAAGAGGGCTCTGATGTGTCATAGTGATTAGTGATTAGCATGTTGGACTGCTAACTTCAAAGCCTGCAGTCAGAAACTGAGAAATAGGAGTTTCTACTCCCATACAGAGTGACTTTAGAAAATGAGTGATGCTGGTTCACACCAGGAGTTCAGGCAAAAAGAGTCTCTAGAAAAATCCGAACACTCATGGCACTGATTATCTGTAAGGAAAAGCCAAGCCCCTGAATGGACATATCCATCAAATAGTTCAAAGGTACAACACAGAGAAAACACCAGATACTATAAAACAGAGAGAACACTAGCAAATATTTCAACAATAAACATTTATATTTGTGTGGTGACAGAAAACCCGCACCAGCTCTTTGTGATGGTTTTGCTGATCGACTCGGTGAAACTAGCACTCAGCTGATTCCAGCCGTTCACCAATTTTGCTGCAATTGCCCACTCAATTGACACATTTGACAAAATAACTGGTTGCGGCACTTGTCTGCTACGCAGGGGCAGTTCTGCTCAGCTTTAGTCTATGGCCCAAAGCAGTGGCCAGTTGACCCTTGAACAATGCAGGAGTTGGGGCTCTAGCTTCTTGAGTAGCTTAAAATCCAAGTGTAGTTTACATTTGACCCTTGAACAAAAGGAGTTTGAACTGGGTGGGACCCCACTTACCCCCCCCCCATATATATATATATATATATATATATATATATATATATATATATACACACACACATAAATTTTTCCTGTTGCTATAGCAATGAGCTCAAGTATTCGCTTCAATCGCCCTGTGAAGCTAATCATTTCTTACTGAAGAGACAACTGCACATGCAGAGGAGATGATTAGCGTTTTAAGCAAATACTCTGAATACTTCAGATAACCTCTTTAGCAACAAGAAACATTTCTGAAAACTCTGAGTTCTAAATGGGCCCGTACATTTCAATCCCATGTTGTTCAAGGATGAACTGTAGTTGATTGTGTGATGATCATAGGAACAAAGCATCCAGTCCCTAAAAAGATCCCTAAGTTGCTTATAATAACTTGATTCTTTAAAAATAGTATGACAATGCAAGTCGTTTGGTGATGACTTTTATTACTTGTGCTAGAAGGAGGGCAGCTTTCACCCCCAGAAACTGAGAGAAGTATTTCCTGCCAGGGTGATTTCTAGTAACTGTGGGTTTAAAAAATTAAGTTCCACTTTGACTCCAGATCTGGAACATCTCATCATCATCAAAAGGAATATTGGATGCTGATGCCTTACATATTTACGACCTTTAAAATATAGCCAGAGGATTGTAGTGCTTGACGGTTGCGTTTATTTAATTTATCATCCACAGACTTTGAATTGCTTATTTAATTTAAATTAATGGGCCGTTATCAAATCAGAGAAAGCTAAACTAATTAAGGCAGAATAGTCCAAGCTGGCACTTTAAACGCTAAGATTTATTGCAGAGATTGAAGATTTGAGGTTGATTGCATTTATTGGATCAAGTTAGGAAGCTTTTTGATACTAATGTTTGGTCTAGGACAAGGGTCGGCAAACTCTTGAGACCAAACAGTCAATCCTGTCCCTCCTAACAACTTTAAAATCACTCAAGAGCCTTAAATAGATTTTTCCAAACAAATGAAATCACCGTGTTCTGAAATAATAACCTTCAAATGTTTTCGATGTTACTTCAGAGCTGCATGATTACTCTGAGAAAGCCACACATGACTTGGAGCCGCAGTTTGCCAACCACTGGGTTAGGGTAATCTATAATGAAGTTCAATCTAAGATTAAAGAAAGGTGGGATTTGAGTTGTGTATGCCATAAAGAGGCTGAGAGATAGCGAGGTCTCAAAATGATATTCAACTTCCCAGGAGCTTACAGTTAACTGGATGAAAGGGCAAACATAGTATTGCAAAGGCTATTCTTTCTTATTTGCTTCCTTTTTAAATAAAAATGCCAAACTCTAAAAGGGAAGGATTTGATTGCATCATTAGGTTATTCTTTTAGGCTTAGTTTTATTATCTTTATTTTTTTTTGCAATTTGTGTGCGAGTTTGCCGAATACCATAGATAAGGCACACAGCAACTCGTACACATCCTGATTGGACTTACCCACTGCCATCCCCTTCATGTACCAATGTACTTGTTCCATTTCTGTCTTATGTGGCCACTTTCCATTCATCCTCCTTTCCTAACCCTCAGACTTTGTTTTTGGCTAACGGCTGTGCTTTTGAGCTTAAAAGGCTGATTGTTATTATTTTTTAATCATTTTATTGAGGGCACATACAATTCTAATCACAATCCATACATCCTTCCATTGTATGCCAAGCACATTTGTACATTTGTTGCCATCATCATTCTCAAAACATTTTCTTTCTGCTTAAGCCCTTGGAAGTAGCTCCCCATTGTCCCCCTCCCGCCCCACTCCCTATTGCCTCATGAACCCTTGATAATTTATGAATTATTATTTTGTCACATTGTACACTGTCCTATGTCTCCCTCACCCACTTCCCTGTTAGTCAAACCCCAGGGACAAGGTTCTATGTAGATCCTTATAATCGGTTCCCCTTTCTACCCCATCTTCCCTTCACCCTTCTGGTACCGCCAGTCTCAGTACTGGTCCTTAAAGGCTCTTCCATCCTGGATTCCCCACGTTTCCGGTTCCTATCTGTACCTGTGTACATCCTCTGGTCTAGTTGGATTTGTGAGGTAGTACTGGGATCATGATAGTGGGCGGTAGAGAGAGGAAGCATGGAAAAACTACAGGAAAGTCACATATTTCATCATTGCTACACTGTACCCTGACTGACTGGTCTCCTCCCTTCCACCCTTCCTAAAGTTTAAGGTGTCCATACCTCACTGGGGTTACTGTTACCTTTGTAAACCTGCGTGTTGTGTGAAAACTGAGCCACCAGAGGGAGTCTGGTTCCAGACCTGAGAAATAACTAAGACCTGTAAGCCAGCTCTCTGTTCATGATTTTGAATTTTTTTTCACATCTTTCTCCCATTCTACTCAGGACCTACTTTTTTTTAAGCTTATTTTATTGGGGGTCCTTACTGTTATCACAATTCATACAAATATCCACTGTATCCAGCACATCTGTACCGATGTTGCTATCTCCTTTTCAAAACATTTTCTTTCTACTTGGTATCAGCTCCTTCTGTTTTCCCTCCCTCCCTCCCCCATGAACCCCTGATAATTTATAAAAAATTCGTGTCTTACACAGACTGCTGTCTCCCTTCATCCACTTTTCTGTTGTCCATTCCCCTGGGGGAGGGGCCATATGTTGATCACTGTGATGGTTCCCCCTTACTTCCCCCATCTCCCTTGCCCTCCTAGTTTTGCTCCTCCCCTAATTGGCCCCGAGGGGGTTGTGTGTCCTGGATTCCACGTGCTGTGAGTTCTTATCTGTACCAGTGTACATGTTCTGGTCTTGCCAGATTTGTAAGGTAGAATTGGGGTTATGCTAGTGGGATAGTGGGGAGCAGGGGGAAGGAAGCATTAAAGAACTAGAGGCAGGGCTGAGCCCCGGTGGCGTAGTGGTTGTGGGCGGGACTGCGGCCCACTGGGACAGAGGTTCAATTCCAGCAGTGGGGCTGGGCCTCCTACTCCCACTGCCGGAGAGCAGCGATGCCAAAAAAAAAAAAAAAAAAAAAAAAACTAGAGGCAAGTTGAGTTGTGTTTCCTCTGTGCCACACTGCATCCTGACTGACTTGTCTCTTCCTTGTGGCACTTCTAACAGGGATGTTCAATTGACTACTGATGGGCTCTACTCTGCCTCCCCCCTCATTCGCATGGATACTATCCTGTTTTGTTTTGAGTCTTTGATGTCTGATACCTGATTCCCTCTACCCAGGACCTTCTAATGCAATCCCTTTCAGAGCAGTTGATAGAGGCAGCTGGGAACCATCTTCTGGCCTCACAGAGATGCACACTGATGTTGTGATACATTAGCCTATTGGACTAACTGCTTCCACGTAGATTTTTCATCAATTTTCTTTCCTCTGAATTGAAACAGACCAAATTTTTCAGAAAGCACTATGCCTTTTTCCACAGTGGTTGTTTTGCTTTAAATTGCTACTAATGTTAGGGTGAAGTGTTATCTCATTATTTTGATTTGCATCTCTCAAATAGGTGTTTCTACATGGGCTTGTTGGCCACCATCTGCTCCTCTCTTTTGCTCATTTTATAATCATATTGGTTGTCTTTCTTCTTGTTGAAATGTTAGTTTTCTATAGATTTTAAAGATGAGTTCCTTGTCTGATAAGTTCCTGGCAAGTTTTGCCCCCTTCTGTGGATTCCTGCTTTATTCTTTTTTAATGTGGCCTTTTTGGGGGGGCATTACTGCCCTCTGGTGGTCAGGGGAGCTACCCAGCCTTGCTCCCAGAGACCTGCTGCTGGATTTGAACCGCCAAGCCAGTGGGCCGCAGTCCCGCACTCAACCACTATGCCACCGGGGCTCAGCCCCCTGCTTTATTCTTTTATTATTTGTTTATTTATTTATTTATTTATTTATTTATTTATTTATTTATTTTTTAGGCATCACTGCCCTCAGGTGGTGGGAGTAGGAGGCCCAGCCTTTTGCTCCAGGGAGCCGGAATTGAACCTCCATCCCAGTGGGCCGCAGTCCCACGCACAACCACTACGCCACTGGGGCTCAGCCCCCTGCTTTATTCTTTTAATGAAATCTTTTCATGCCCATAAGTGACTGAGTTCCCAGCTACAGGTTACAGTCCTCTCCCTTGTCTTCTGCTGTTTGTGTATTTTCAGTTAGGTTTACTACGGTGCATATGCCATGCATTAGGGAGCTTAAGTTTATCCATACATTTCCATGGATAAATTTTAGAGTTCTAGTTTTCATGTTTCCGTCTTTGAGCTATCTTAAGATTGTGTTTGTAGATGGATATAAGACATGAGTTCTGCTTCATTCTTTTGCAAATAGAAACCTAGTTTGCCTGCACTATTTGTCAAAGAAACTTTGTCTCTTTTCATTTAATGTGTTGCAGCCCTTTATCAAAGATCAGCAGTCCGTAGTGGACAAACTTACTTCTAGATGTCCAGTTATGTTCCATTGGTCTATGTATCTATTCCTCTTGTACCAGTAGCAGGCCAGTTAGTTATTGACGCTGTGTAACAGGTTGTGAAATTGGAAAGTCTGAGGCCTGAGATATACTTTCTTGCCTTCTCTAACTTCCCAAAGGTATCTTCAGTTAAGAAAACTTTCACTGAGCACCTGCTATGTACTAGAAACTGGACCTGCTACTAGAGATGGGGAATACAAAGATTAAGAAACCATTGTTTCTGTCTTTGAGAAGGGTCTCGAGGAGACCAAAAAGAGGTTTGCAGTTACAAAAGACAGGGCATCGAGAGTTACATGAGCACTGAGAGGAGAAGCACAGTATGGCTAGAGAAGTTAGGAACAATGTGATATTGGCAATGATGCAATAAACTTTTCATAAATATCCGCTCTATGTCATGCCACAGGACAATAAGATAAATGAATGGAAGGAGCTTATGGACTCACTGGAGCTGTATATTGGAAAGACTTACAAATGTTTGGATCAAATGAGTTACTGTGACAAAACAAAAATGTTTGAAATTCTCTGCCTTCTAAAGGATGTATCATTGGCTGAAGGTATAAATTCAACAAATTTCTGATAACAGAATTTATGAGCAATATATATTTCAGTATGTAGACCTCTCAGATGAAGGCTAATAAACATTTTTCCAAAGTTCAATCACAGGGGCTGAGCCCCGGTGGCGTAGTGGTTGTGCGCGGGGTTGCAGCCCACTGGGGTGGAGGTTCGATTCCAGCAGTGGGGCTGGGCCTCCTACTCCCACCACCGGAGAGTAGTGATGCCCCCCTCCTCCCCAAAGTTCAATCACATAAAGCACTATTGTACAATTACTAGCACACCAGTTTCTAAACATTTCCTTCCTTCTTGAATTTTTGGATATCAGCTCTTCTGACTCTACCACCTCCTCCCTCCACTGTACCTCCAGGGGTCATTATTCTAATTTTGGGCTATATACGTTCATCAATCTTGGTGTTGTTTTAAAAATTAATTTGAAAGCTGAATTCAAAATTGACCCACAAAAAAAGTTGACCCACAAAGTGATTATGATTTTTAGAAAATGAATTCTGCTTAATTGCCTTAAGTAACTTTCCCATATTAACTCTCAATCTCTGACCTTAGGCTTTATTTATACAATATCAAAATCAATGGTTGAAAACTAAAAGACTTAATCTACTACTGGCAAATTTCATCTACCTTATGTTTGATAATTTAAATATAATAATTATATATTATACAAATATAATGATATTTTAATATTGAATCGTGAACAATTTGCCTTAGCATATTTCTATACTATCAGGATCATCTAATTAGTCAGAAACAGGATATTTATTATTGATTGTGATTAATATATATTAAAGTATTCCACAGTTCGATCACATCTAGAAGAATTGCATATTTGCTACCATGTTTTCCAAACATTCTTTTTCTATACGGACCCCTTGACATTCTCATCCCTTCACCCTGCTCCCAACTATGTACTCCCTTCCTGCCAAAACTCTTACTCCACATCATCAGTCCTTGTTTTGATGCACACACACACACTATATACATTTGTGTATTTATATATATATATATGTGTGTGTGTGTGTGTGTGTGTGTGTGTGTGTCAGGCAGGGTTCTCTTAGAGAAATGAAATCAGGACACCAGTAATTCTTTTTGTATATTTATATATAGTGAAAAGTATATAAGATAAGAAATAAGCAGTTAACTATCTATAAAGCAGTACAGATTGCTCGGTGCAACTCACTTGTATGAGACAGCTAGGAGACTGGCAGTCCTTCAAATCTTGAGGGCCGCTGAGCAGTCCTCTATAGAGCAATCCAGGCTATCTGGTCCTAGGCAGCAAACAGCAGAGCAGGTCACCAACAGTCAGCCAGATGACAGAGTCCAACAGTCCCCAGTTCAAGAGATGTGTATCCCAGGAGCATGGCGAAGTAGGGCTTGAAGGAACCTCAACTCACAGCTCCACAGTCCACGAACAGGTGTCCCACGGGTAGTTTTGCTTGGAGGTCCAGGCACAGGAAGAACAAGGCAGCTCTTTGGCCCGAAGATCCGGAAGCAAGAGAGAGGGCGGGACTCACTGAGCCCTTCCTATCTCTGCCCTTCAATTCATTCCGTGTGTTCATTGGCTGTGCCATCACAACAGACCCACCAATCTTCTGTGGCCATGTTGGCATAACAACCTACCCATCACAATATACATACGACAACTTTAAGGAGGTGACCCCCATTCCTGTGATAACCCCTACATGTATAATAAAAAATTTCAAACAAAACTGCAAACCCCTCCCCCTCTCATACATAAGATTTTGGAAACCAGATCAGGTCCAGCCTGCGTCCTAGGGGGAATCTGCTGACCAGTTTTAATTGGTCGATGCCTTTGACCTTCTCAACTCAGCTCACCAATGCGCTCCATTTAGTGACCACTTTCCTCCTGACTCTCAATTGTGCATAGAGGGAGTTGACCGGAGGTTATTTTCTGTGTAATTCCACCAATGAATATTGGGTTCCCAGTGTCATCCAGAGCTTTCTGCAAACGCGATTCTCAGACAGTAGTCTCTGACACTAATCTCTCCCTCCATCCCTCCCTTCACCTGTTAACTATGTGCTTCACAACCCTTCCGTGACTGATGATGGTGTAGGTCTTCCATGTGGACTTAGTAGGCCTCTCATTTAGATGGCTGCTTTTTCTTAGACAAACCATTAAGACCCCAGACAGGCACAACCAGCCATTTGTTAGCATTTACACAGTATATATTCAAGTTCCAGAAATATGCAAATATTAAAATTGCACACCATTTCTCCCTAAAATGTCTACCTCATAGCTAAGAATCTTTATATATTTTGGATGCTTTTACCTGCATTATAAACAGTAGACCTTATTGAAATTCCCATGTAAATCAGTTCTGACCTGAAGGATATATGGGAGAGAAAAATTATTATGCCATTACATTTAAAGATCACTTGAAATTACTTCATGTTTTCAAACAAAATCCAAAATGATGGCATTGTTTTTAGATGTCATTGAGTCAATTCAGACTAATAACTACTCCATATTGAGACTAATAACGACTCCATGTTTAGAATAACAGCTACCACATGTACAACCAAGCAAAATCCTATCTGGTCCTGAGGCTGCCTTACAAAGTCTCCTAGGCTTGAGCCCTGTGTTACATACAGCCAAGGGGTCAATCCATGTCATGGAGGGCCTTCCTCTGTACCAAACAGGGTGTCCTGCTTCAGTGATCTATCCCTCCTGACAATATATCCCATTATGTGATAGGAAGTCTTACTAGCTTCTCTCCCAAGGAGCATTCTGAGTCTATTTCTCCAGTGCCATTTAGCCTCTGTATGCATTAAGCAGAAATTGAAAAGACCATGGCTTGCGTGAGGCACATCTACTCATTTCCTCTCTGCTTCTTAACATTTTAAGGAAGTCTTTTCCAGCAAACTCTTGTCATTCAATGTCTCTTGATTTTTCAGACTGATATTTTCAAGAATGTTGATTGTAGCTCCAAATAGAACGAAACCTTTGACAACAATAGCCTTTTCTCTGTTTGGTGTTGTTTCCTAGAGGTTCAAGTGTGAAACCTTATCTCTTCACACAGTGGTGTGAGGTCTTTGTTCTCCAGCAGGAACTGCTCCCAGGTCTCCTCCCTTTACATGCTGAAAGGTTGTAAAGTTGGGTTATCTGATGCTGCATTGCTTTTCATTCTACAGCAGTTTTTAGTTTGCTTGCTGAATTGTTATGCAAGCATTCCACATCCCCTGCTGCGTGGTTACTCTGCCCTCCATTAAGTCCCTTTCTGAAATAAGAAAAATTTACCTTGCCTAGAAAAACTCATTTAATTGCATTTCATTTAGTGATACCAAAGCACATTTCTAACAATATTTAACAACTTTGAAACACGAACTAAGCCACAGAGTTCCCCAGAGCATCACCTGCAACCTCTATTACTAGTGTTATATCCCAACTTCACCCAATAATCAACCCTATATTTATTTTTTTTGTTTATTTTGTTTGTTTGTTTTTGTGGGCATCACTGCCTCTGGTGGTCATGGGCGCTAACCAGTTCTGCACTCAACCACTTACGCCACCGGGGCTCAGCCAACCCTACATTTATTATTCTGTCACCTTACCTACTAAGATGACTTCTCAATTGCAGTGTGCTGTTCGTAATATGGCCTTTTTAGCTATGAACACTAGCATTTTCACCTAATGTTTGGGTTCTGCTTGGCACCCACCTAATGCTACCTTCCATGAAATGCTAATGAGGCGGGTGGACAGATTTACCATCCTGCTAGGTTTCAAAGCCAAAGCAAACACGCAATTTCAGAGCCAAGGGGAAGCCTCATGACCACGGAGAAGAATTCAAAGCAGAGTGCATCTTTTGTACCCAAGGTTCCTGTGCTGAGAACTTCAACCCGAGAGGCAGAGAGTTGTAACATCATACACTTGAAGAGCACTTTAGTACCCAAGATATGCAGAGAGGTCACGAAACAGTAGCAGAGAAACAGTAGCAGATGGACGGGGGCAGCAGGGGCAGCAGAATCAGGAGAGGGACAAGAAATAATGCAGTAGGTGTTCTGGTCCTGAGACAAAAAAATGCTGAACACCTTCAGACAGGAGACTTGGTCAATCAGTGGAATACTTCTCTGAGCACTTGGTGTGGTTAAGCTTACCAACTCCAAGAGCACTTCCAGAGTAAGACTTACTGGAGAAGTAGGCCACCTCTGGGCACTAAATCAAATTTCTAAAACCTGAGCTCAGCAGTGCAGAGGCTAAGCCAAGTGGTTGAGGGTCAGAGAGAAGCCTATCTGTTAGCATAGCTGAGAAGAAGCTGTCCTGATCAAAGAACTGTATCTGAGTATACCTGGACCTCAGCTGTAGACTGATTAACATCCTCATTTTGAGTATGGTCTGCGAGTTCTGTCAGGCTATTACAAGAAATTATCAAACCCCGTAGAGAAGTAGATTGTGTAGTGCAAGGGACAGCTAATTTCAGAATTGGTAAAAAGGTTGAAGAGAGGATATATGTCTGCCCTCCACCCTAAAGGGATCAGTTTTGAGCTGATGCTACTGGTGATTCTCTTTGTGAACTTAGAGATCAGACACCACCCATCCCACAACATTTTCCCACAAATAAACTTCTCAAAAATCTCCATTCTATGAGCTGTTTTCTAGGAAAAGAGACAATTGCTTCTACGTGGCCTCCAACTACCCTGCAGGCTTCCTCCACCCAAGAGTAGTGATGAGGCTCCCCCAACCCCCTTTGAGAATCAAAATGAGCTTCAGGGTGTTTTGAGGCTTAGCCAGGAATGTGTGCCACTTCTCTTCTTTCACATCATTTTGGTCATAACATAGCCTTGATGACAATTCATTCTAGAGGGTTAAACCACCTCCATAGTAGTGATGAGGATGAGAGTGATAAAGACGAGGATTTTTCTCAGTGTTGTACCAGATGCTCTTCTACGTGCCATATATAAATAACTTACTTAACATGACAACATGGTTAGCTAGATACTATTGCTATCCTTTCTTATTGGTGAAGACACGTTTCATCTTGTATCTCACCATACAAGTCAAATGTACCAAATATCATACATAAAACACCTCTTGTCGGGCTGAGCCCCGGTGGCGTAGTGGTTGTGCTCGGGACTGCGGCCCACTGGGACGGAGGCTCAATTCCAGCAGTGGGGCTGGGCCTCCTACTCCCACCACCGGAGAGCAGTGATGCCCCAAAAAAACAAAAAACAAAACAAAACAAAAAAAAAACACCTCATCTCTATGATGGGTGAGGCGGCATAGTTCTAGGATGAACAGAACAACATTCAAATTGGTTGATTCTGCTTTAGGGATCTAGACCACTAAACAATGATGATACTAGTGAAAGCTTTCATTAACTTGAGAGTTTTATGAAATGATTAAGGCTTGGGCTCTACTTCTGTTGGGGCATTAAGTACCCCTTTGCTCAGGGATCTTTTAACCTACTTAAGGTAGGTAGCTTCTACGACCACCAGAGAGCAGTGATTGCCCCCCCCCCAAAATAAAAAAAGAAGATATGGGGCAAAAATTCCTTTGTCCCAGGAATTTCAGTGGAAGTATTTGACTTGTGCAGGTAAATTCCCTGTTGTACATCTGAGCACATATTTTAAGCATTGATCTAGCATACACTTGAATAGAGGTGGATTTAGTGCCTGAGCCCATGTATTGACATGGTTTGTCTTCTTTTTAATGATTGTTTCCCCCAATCTCCCTTGGTAATCAGAGACTTGTTTATTTGATACTCAACTGCTAAAGAGGGGAGCATGAGTTTTACACAGAATTAATATAGCTACAGATTAGTAAATCATAAAAATACAGAAACCATAACTAAAGGAATGGGAGGGCAATTCTGTTTTAGCAGTTTCACCTCACTGGTTTCCAGGATGGATTTGTTTGATCTGTCTGAATGGATTGGTATACCCCTTTCTCCGTCATTACTCAGCCCACACTTGACAAAGTAGACTAACCTATCCATAAGGTAGGTTTGCTATTTGGTCACATGAATGTATGTTTATCTCCTTTCATGCTGGATTCTCAAAACAAATTGCCCAAGAATCTGAAGAAGAGCTTTAATATTCTTTGAAAGCAGTGTTTACCATTGTGATGTTGTTAAGTAATCTATGTATGTCTTTTTGAAATCTCAATAGGAAGCTCTAACGAGCAAAGCTCTAAAACTTGACTGCAGCTAGTATACTTCAAGTAAGATATTCCAATAGTTCTAGTTTTTAAAAACTGGTCATCAAAACCTAATGCAGTCTAACTACTTCCGTTAGTAGTCACTGAATCAAAAAAAAAAAAAAACACCATAATCACGAGCCCCAGGAGAGTTAATAGCATCATTAATGAAAGGTGACTGAGCACCAATAAAGTCACAAAAGTTTCCCCAACGATTCACAGCTACCCAAACTAGAGTATTATTTTTACCGTATTTATCAGTTTATTGAGCATATTAAATTATCAGAGCTCAAGAGTCCCCATAAAGGCTGCGGGAATGGCCCAGTCCTTCAGTCCTTCGACTCGGCTTCCCATCTTTTCAGCACTTGGGCCATCCTCCGTGCTTGTCAAAGGCCCAATGCGGCAATCGGCGCTCCAGCCCCACGCCGTCTGCTGGTGGCGCTGGCTAAGATGCTGAGCAGCGCCGCGCCGCCGCTGAGAGCCCTGCCAAGCTGCCATGGCTGCTGAGGCAGGCGGGTGGGGGTGGGGAGGAGGGGGGAAGGGTCCTGGAGGCCACTGCGAACCAGAAGGGTGTGCAGCACACGCTAGATTTTACTCTTGGCGAGTACAAGGCGAGCAACGACAAGTTTCACCACCGCGTAGTGCAGTTGAAGCGTGCTTGTAAACAGATCGTGTCTGGAGTAAAATACTATTTAGATGTGGAACTTGGACAAACCACAGGTACCAAGTCCCCAGCTACATTTGGCCACCTGCCCCTTCCACCTGAAGAAACACTTTCTCTGCTCTTTCCGGATCTACACGATTCGATTCCTTGTATGAATGCAACCTCCTTGTCAAAAACCCAGCTGCCGGAATGCAGAGAGAGATGCACAGCTGATTACTGGCCTGTCAGCCTCTCGCCATCTCCCTTGGGAGTGCAGTCCCCTCCGTGTTTGCATCTTAGCCTGGAGAGCAGTGATCCTGCCCTGGCGAGGCTTTATGCAGTTTCCTTAGGGTCCCAGCACCAGAAGAAAAGTGAAGATTTCTTGGGTGCTTCAGAAAGAGCTAAGAGTTCCCACCCAGTCCTTTCCTTTTCATTACTTTTTAAATGCACCAACCTCCTGGTGTACCTGTTCTGCTCATTTCATTCAATAATAAAGTAACATCAGCAAAAAAAAAAAATTATCAGCGCTCAAGTGCTAGACTTCTCGACCTCAGTATTATTATTGGCATTCTTTGCAGAGAAAGATTTTTCACCCTGGGAAATCACTTTGATTAATTTCTCAGTGGACTAAGGGAATGTTCGGTTTCATTTCCAACTCATGGAGTTGCCATTTCATTGACTTCAATTGAAAGTGGAAAACAATTCTCTGAAATTTCCAGGCTATTCATGTCCTTTCTTTTTTTTTTGGATTTTTGTTTTTTGTTTTTTGGGGGGGGCATCACTGCCCTCAGGTGGTGGGAGTAGGAGGCCCAACCTTTGCTCCGTGGAGCTGGAATCGAACCTCCATCCCAGTGGGCCGCAGTCCCGCGTACAACCACTACGCCACCGGGGTTCAGCCCTCATGTTCTTTCCTATGGTTTGATTTCACATACTTCTATAATGAGGAAGGGACCTTACCCAGGAAGGAAGAACCTGTGGGAAATGTAGCATAGGGATGATTTCCCTCATGGCCTTCACAATTAACTGAAGGCATGTAGAGAAGGCATTAAAATAAACCCTCTTTCCATTCATTCATCTGTCTGGGTGTTCTGATTGGCCATGCTTTGGGACTGACATACTGTATCCCTTCTTGCCAATGGTCCCAACTAATAACCATATATGAAAGGTAGCCAAAGCAGGGAAAGGGCATCCATTAGAGGTCAAATACTATGCCACTGCAGTCATTGTTCTTCACCAGTCACTGGGAAACCATGTTATCTAGACTCCAGGAAACTCCCACCTGAGGGGAAGTCCCCTCAGGGGAACGCTCACTAAGCAGGGCCTCAGTTCCCAAAGGAAGAAAACCTCAACTTTTCCAATGACAGAGCAATGGGCTTAAATTGCTTTCAGCAAATGGTTTTCTCTGAGCTGAAAAGAGCTAGAAGAATCTGACTTTCCAGCCACATCTCTGCTTGATTTGACCTTATAAGACTAAAATGTCAAATGTTAAAAAAGAGATAAAGAAATTAACATAATCTTTGTGAAAATGCCCCCAAAGAGGACCATATGAAGGCCTTTTGGGCTGTTTTTCTTACTAGCACAAGGAATTCCCCAGAAGGCTGTGGGAGGGGCACTTTGGGTCCCAGTCTCTCTTGAATAAATGCAGGTCTAGGTTTTGATTTGCATGAGACTGGGGGACATACAAATGTAAATAGGTTTGGCCCTCACCTGGATTCAGTGCCTTTCTTCTCTTGTGTCCTTTGCAACTCTTCAATAGTCTGGCCTTGATGCCTGGGAAGCGTCCTATGCAGCTCTTAACTGGCCTGGCCCTGTTGCCTGGGAATGAAGCAAAGGGATGGTTTCCCTCATGGCCTTCACAATTAACTGAAGGCATGTAAAAAAGGCATTAAAATAAACCCTCTTTCCATTCATTCATCTGTCTGGGTGTTCTGATTGGCCATGCTTTGGGACTGACATTCCAAGTCACATTCAGCAGCAGTTCAGTTCATTGTGTTACTTTCTGTATCCCTTCTTGCCACTGGTCCCTACTAATAACCATATATGAAAGGTAGCCAAAGCAGGGAAAGGGCATCAATTAGAGGTCAAATACGATGGCACACTGCGCATGCTTGGAGATTCCAGCCAGCAATGCAATAATTGGATTGATTCTCCTGGGCCAGGTGAACGCAATTCAGCCAATGGGGTCGGTAAACCAGGGTCATAAATCACACCTCCCTACAGGAGAATTCAAGGCTGCTAAATTGGTAGCTTTTTTCCCAGCGGCTGCCCTACTATGCAGGACACCAGACTGCAGCCCAGAGCCAACCCCATCTCTCAATTGGCAGTTTCTCAGCTGGTAGACTGGGGTGAAGGATTTCCTCGATGTCGATGTAAACCTAAAACTTCTTTTCTTTTCATAAAACTTGGTTGGATCACAAACCAGGTTTCAGCTTAAATTCTTTTCTGCGCGGAACCAAGGACTGAGGTACTTTTCTAGGTCTCAAGATATCTAACATTTACACCAAAAAAGAGAGCTTTGACATACCAATGCGGATGACTATAAGCCAGTTTCCCCCAGTTCATGCTTCAAATTGTACTTGCTTTGTGTGCTGGATAACCAGTGGAATTTCCTTCCAAATACCTGGACTTGGAAGAGGCACCTGTCAATCTAAGCTATGAGTTTTTAAAACAAACCAAAGCAACAACAAAAACAAAAGCCCAGGAAACCTCCTTAGCCTTGGTGATGGTCTTCTAAGATCCAGCCTAATGTGGTGGGCTCTAAGTCTTGCTGAATTGCAGACTTGATTACCTGATAATCACAAGCTGTGAAGAGATTTTTAATTAAGAACTAAATCACAGAATTGATTAGATAACATTTATTAACATTTATGAAATTTAATTTAATCAAAGAGACATTCTAGTGTCCTTTTAAAATGACCAAACATTATAGACAGCATAAACAGAGGTAAACATAGGTGGAAACAGTTCAAAACAAATGCAGAGTTTGGACCCTTACACAAAGCATGTGCCCCTACTTCTTTTTCCTTTCCTCTCACCTAGAGAGCAGTTCAAGTAAACAAGGGAAATTATATGGGCGATACAGCTGTGCTTATTGTTTGCGTCTGGCTTACTAGGTAACTACTTACACTTAGACCTCTGGGAAGGAAATAGTAGTGACGGTGTAGAATTTGATGAGAGCTTAAAAACTGTTCTGGGGACCAAAAAGAACTGGAGAAATAGGATGGATCTGGCTAACTTGCAGCATGTTGAATCCACTCTTGAGTATCCAAGTATTGATAATGTAATAATCAAGTCAGTAGGTTACATTTAAAACAACCAAACATTCGCTTCCAAAAGTCAACTCCAACTGAAGAGTAAACTGCCCCTGTGGGTTTCTCAGACTGTAAATCTTTGTGGGAGTAAAATGTTTTTATTTTCTCATGTGCAGCTGCTGGTGGTTTCTAACTGCTGATTTTGTCTAACCCACTATGCTACCAGGAGGAGTTAAAGGAGTTGCATAGCCCACAATTCTAGCAACCATCTGAACTGAGAAGAAATGGTGTTCAGTGACAAGGCAATGCTTTTGTTCCCTGAGCTCATACAAGTAACCTCCAACTCAAGATAGGCAAAACTGTCTTTTGTGGTCTCATTGGATTAAGGTTGGCCATAATTTATACCTATGTAAATTTCACCTAATCAAGAATAGACAAACTACCGTCAACTCAGAAATTACTCTCATTACACTGTCCAGTCAATTCTAAACCAACACCACAAGCAATTATAGTTCTGATTTCTATCACCAAAATATATTTTGCTTGTTCTGAGGCTTCATATAATTAGGATCATGAAGGACTTAGTTTTTATTCTTTTTGTTCATTCAAAATGCTGTAGGATCGATCTGTTCAAATTATTGTATAAGTCCATGTTCTTTTTATTTAAGAAAAATCACTGTCTAGTTGTCCATTAAATAAACATAATAGAATTTTTTTATTCTTTCTTGGATGGTCACATACCCCTCACGGACTATAACATATCGATTTGAATTGGCATCTCTTAAAATGTAAATAACTTTTTTTTTTTTTAGGCATCACTGCCCTCAGGTGGTGGGAGTAGGAGGCCCAGCCTTTGCTCCTGGGAGCTGGAATCGAATCTCCATCCCAGTGGGCTGCAGTCCCGCGCACAACCACTACGCCACCGGGGCTCAGCCAAATAACTTTTTTTTTGTTTGTTTGCTTTTTTTTTTTTTTTTTTTTTGTGGGCATCACTGCTCTCCGGTGATGGGAGTAGGAGGCCCAGCCCCACTGCTGGAATTGAACCTCCGTCCCAGTGGGCCGCAGTTCCGCGCACAACCACTACGCCACCGGGGCTCAACCCAACTTTTTTTTTTTAAATCACATGGGAGTTCATACAACTCTTATCACACAATCCATACATACATTCATTGTGTCAAGCACATTTGTACATTCGCTGGCATCGTTATTTTCTATATATAAATAACTTAAGACTCAATTCTTTAATTCAATGATAAACCCATGTAACAAATTCAAAGCTGCGCATAATATTCTATGCTTTGGAAAACATACTTGGAAACACACTTGTAGGATCACTTTGAAATTCTTCTCACCACTTTAATCCCCTTGATATTCACCAGAAACACTTGATTTGGGTGACTATAGTAAGAGAAAGCATTAAAAAGGGGAAGAGGAGTAGAAATGGTAGCAGTAATAATAACATCTTTACCTAGCACATACCATGTGTCAGACACTGGGTAAAGCTCATCATATCAGCCTTAAAGGAAGGTTTCATTACTATTACTACTTTTAGAGATAAAACACCAGATCACATAGGAGCCAACCATCTTGCCCAATGGCATACAACTGGTAATCAGTGAGACATAATTGCATTCCTGGCAGTCTGGTTCTGGAACCTATATTTATTAAGTCTTTGATCAAGATCATTTATTTGTCCATTTAATCACAAAGTATTTGATGAGTTCATACTATATGTTAAATATCATTCAGAGCCTTGAAGATACAACAGGAATCACAAAGAGCTGGTCTTTCCTCTCAAGGAGTTTTCATTCTAGAAGGCAGAAGTACAGGAAATAGAAAGGACAAGACCTCATTTAGTAATCAATTAGACAAGAGAAATAAAGAAACCCATGTGAAGGACAAAGAAAGGATGGATGCTCTCAACTGGGATGCAGAGGTCATTTTAAGGAGAAGATGTGCTCAGAAACATGAGTATGAGAAAAGTGGCAACTATATTGATTTTAGGACAGGGTTCTTTGTGAAATGAGGAAACATTTGCCATAAGGTTGGCTACTATAACTTATCCAGAGGTTTCTGGAAGACAGTGGTCGCTTTACAAATTGATAAATAACTCTATGGAACAGTTCTATTGTGCATGTAGGGGAGGGATCAGCATGACTGAAACTGGGCTCAATGACAACTAGCAACAGCAAGGTAGGGACACCTTTGATGGAGAAAATGAGTGTGGCCAGACTGCAGAGAATATCAACTGGAATTGGCAATGGTGTCAGAGGTGTCTTCATACACTGAAAGAGTGTGGAATTTACACTGAAATGGGAAGGTATCAAAGTGTCTGGACCTGACTTAAATTTTAAAATGACTATTTGAGGACGCTATACAGAGATAGACTATCAGGTGGCTAAAATTGGGATTGGAAAAAAAAGACCAGTTGAGTGCCTATTGCAATAGTGCAGTGGTATATAGATGCTGAAGGCCTCACCCAGGGTGGTTTTGTTAGATATCTTGAGAATTAGAAAAGTACCTCAGTCCTTGGCTTCGCGCAAAAAAGAATTTAAGCCTTGTGATCCAAACAAATTTTATGAAAATTAAAGAAGTTTTAGGTTTACCTCGGCAACCAGGATATTCTTCACCCCGATCTGCCAGCCGGGAAACTGCTTAACAGAAAAATGCGGTTGGCTCTGGACGGCAATCTGGTGTCCTACATAGTAGGGTAGCCGCTGAGCAAAAGCTTCTCCCAGCTACCAACTTAGCAGTTTAATTCTCCTGCAGGGAGGTGTGGCTTATGACCCTGGTCGACCCCATTGGCTGAATTGCATTCACCTGGCCCAGGTGAACCGATCCAATTGTAGCACTGTTGGCGGGAAACCTGAATCTCCAAGCATGCGCAGTGTGCCATCGTATTTGACCTCTAATGGATGCCCTTTCCGTGCTCTAGCTAGCTACCTCTTAGTAGCATATGAATGGATGCAAAGCTCATTTTGGACTCAACAGCTAGGAAAGGGAGAACTTGGCTTGCATTCTGTTCTGACGGAAAATCCCTGCATTATTTTTCGTCACCTAAAAAGCTAATCTCAAATATCTGTTCATTGACATCCCGTTGTTTTGAATCATGGCAACCCTTACAGGAGATCTGCCCCTGTGGGTTTCCCAGACGGCAACTCTTGATGGGAGTAGAAAGCGTCATCTTTCTCCCTAGGAGCAGTGGTGATGATTTTGAATTGCCAACTTTGCCGTTAGCAGCCCAGGGAATAGCCACTATGAGACTGGGGATCCTTCCAGCACGTAGGGAAAGACCGCATAGTTTACTTGTGGTAGAGACAGGAACGAAGTGTGAAGGATGTGGGAGAGGACAGGCAATGAGACAAAAATTGATTTTTTTTGGGGGGGGGGCATCACTGCTCTCCGGTGGTGGGAGTAGGAGGCCCAGCCCCACTGCTGGAATTGAACCTCCGTCCCAGTGGACCACAGTCCCGCACACAACAACTACGCCACCGGGGCTCAGCCCCAAAAACTGATTTTTGATTGTGGAGCTGTGAGGTGCCTTGCTCATGTAATGAGTTACACAGTGAGCTGCTAACCACAACGGTCAGCAGTTCAAAGCCACATGGGAAAAATGAGGCAGGCGGATCCCACAAAGATTTTAAAGTTTTGGTAGGTCAAAATCTTATCATTGTGAATGAGGGGGAGTGTGGGGTGGAGACCCAAAGCCCATCTGTAGGTAACTGGACATGCCCTCACAGAGGGGTGCAATGTAGCAACGATGACACATACAACTTTCCTCTAGTTCTTCCTCTAATACTTCCTCCACCCCTCCCTACCCCTCACCCCCAGTCCCCACCCATGATCATGATCCCAATTCTACCTGACAAATCTGGCTAGACCCAGAAGATGTGCACTGGTATAGATAAGAGCTGGAAACACAGGGAATCCAAGACAGATAACCCCCTCAGGACCAATAATGAGAATAGAGATACCAAGAGGGGAAGGGGAAGATGGGGTAGAAAGGGGAACAGAAAAGTGGGTGAGGGGAGATGTCGGACAAAGTAAGACATGACAAAATAATAATGATTTATAAATTATCAAGGGTTTGTGAGGGCGAGACGGTGGGAGGGGGGGGAATGAGGAGTTGGTACCAGGGAATCAAGTAGAAAAGAAATGTTTTTTTTTGGTTTTGTTTTTTGTTTGTTTTGTTTTTTGGGCATCACTGCTCTCCGATGCTTGGAGTAGGAGGCCCAGCCCCACTGCTGGAATTGAACCTCCGTCCCAGTGGGCTGCAGTCCTGCACACAACCACTAAGCCACCGTGGCTCAGCCCAAAACAAATGTTTTAAGAATGATGAGGACAACAAATGTACAAATGTATTTGACACAATGGATGTATAGATGGATTGTGTTAAGAGTTGTAAGAGCACCCAATAAAATGATTTAAAATTTAAAAAAAAGTTTTGGCAAGTCAAAGGGCTAGTTCTACTCTGTTCTATACGGTCACTATAAGTTGGAATTGGCTTGATGGCGGTGGGTTTGATTTTTGTTTTGGTTTGAGGACTGTCCTCTAAGTGGGTTCCCACAGTTGGGGAATTTAGACAGAAGGCTCTAGATTTGTGGAGCAGGGAGTTAATCTTTAAGGATATGAGGCTAATTTGCTTTAGAATCTCTGCTCATTAAAAAATGGCCAAGTAAACCTCTCTCAATGACTTTTAGACTAAAACAGACTTTACAAGTATTTATGATTATAAATTCCATCTGTAATTTTAAACCAAGCTTGCTCTTTTCCCTCACAATCTCTCCCAAATTACAAACCCTACTGAATTCAGTGTAAACTTGTTTTCCTTTCAGAGAGAGTCCTAGCAGAATTCTACCATGTTGCTTTGAAATAGAGCAGTTCATCAGGGATGCCTGTGTCTCCTGGGTACTCTGCGAGTCTAGTGTGCCCCAAAAGACTGAAAACTGTTCAATCATTCTACTGACGGAAGACTTCTTCCTGGCTTTTCTCTGGAATGTAAAGACTACATGATTCTGGGATGTAGTAATGATGATGGTTTGGTCAAAATGATGAAATTGTGGTTTTAAGCATTTGGGCTATAAGACAAAATCTATCTATAAACCTCTTTTGTAGATTAAATCAAGCGACAGCCACTATTTCATCAAAGTCTATTTAGCTGGACATACGAGGATGCTGAGGATCCCTCTCCCTCAATCAACCTTCTTTCATCTTCTCTTCTCTTCCTTTGCTCTGAATGAAAAAAATCTGGAAGCCTTTTGCAGGAGTAGTAATGGGGAATAAGGTGGAAGGTACCATATATACTAGAGTATAACCCAAGTTTTTCAGCACATTTTAATGCAGTTTTTGTGGTAAAAATCAGTTGCCTTGGCTGATATAAAGGTCAGCTCACACTTGATTATATTCAGTATTTCCTACCCCAGGGAGATTTTCATTTTAAGAGGAGAACATAAAACTCTGTGCCAAAGGCATGAAAAATGCCCACCTGCGATTAGAACTGCTAAAATCATTTTTACTTCCTGTATGGGTTTTTTTTTTTTTGGTTTTTTAAATTTTTTTTTAGGCATCACTGCCCTCAGGTGGTGGGAGTAGGAGGCCCAGCCTTTGCTCCTGGGAGCCGGAATTGAACCTCCATCCCAGTGGGCCGCAGTCCCGTGCACAACCACTACGCCACCGGGGCTCAGCCTCCTGTATGATTTGTGATGCCCATTACATCCGGTTGTCTTTGGGTACTAGTTCATTTCAAAGATATTTGAAATGTTACATTCTCTTCTCTCTGTATAGAAGTATGATGACTATTGAACCATGTCTTGCTTCAGTTCTTTTTGTTTTGTTTTGTTTTGTTTTGGGGGGGATATCACTGCCCTCTGGTGGTGGGAGTAGGAGGCCCAGCCTTTGCTCCTGTGGAGCTGGAATTGAACCTCCATCCCAGTGGGCCGCAGTCCCATGCACAACCACTACGCCACCGGGGCTCAGCCCTGTTTCAGTTCTTATATGAAAGTGATTGCAGGTAGCAACGAAAACAAGTAAAACATAGACCTTACTCCCATAAACAAAATGTAGATGTGCTGCTGGGGGATTCAGAGAAAAGAGATTGATCATCCCATATGCTTCTTCCTTCAGCAGATACTTATAAAGTATATACTGTGTATATGGTGAACACTATTTAATGTCTTGGATATAAAGCAGTGAGAAAACATTAAATCCATGCCTTCAAGAGATTTAGGTTCTAGTACAGAAGACAGACATCAATTTTGAAAACATGGAAGTAGGGTGGTTCCAGTCCTGATAATATTTCAAATCATTGTAAATGAATTTATTTGTTTGTTTGTTTGTTTGTTTTGGGGGCATCACTGCCCTCTGGTGGTCGTGGGTGCTACCCTGCACTGCTCCTGAGAGCTGCCGCTGGATTTGAACCACCAAGCCCGCGGGCTGCAGTCCCACACTCAACCACTTACGCCACCAGGGCTTGGCCTGTAAATGAATTTTTTTTTTAATTGAGGGAGAAAAGATGACAAGAGATTGCTATTCAAGTTCAGTTAGACAGACTTTTGTAGAGTGAAACTAGACTTGATACCTGAAATAAAGGTCTAACAAAAGGCAGTGCCATGAGTCTGAGGTATTCAAGACAATATAAGGTAATTGGTGATAGTTTTACAAGTAAAGATATGGGAAAGAAAAGGAAGTGCTGATTTAGAAGTGCAAAGTTTCCTAAGGACAGTATTAGTTATAATACTGGGAGATCAAAATGTGCGGAGCCCATTTGGATGGGAGCACAAACAGATGGAGATCGAATTGTGCGGAGAAACAACTCATGGGTTGCGGCCTACAATGAACTATACTTTCATAGACTCCCCACACTGCCATATGCAGAGTGATGTGTCATGGTGATGATGTGACAAGTGCAATCGCCTTTTACCCCAGGGGAATGACTGACAGTGATTTGCTTTTCTGTTTCAATGATGGGTCTGCTTCCCCAATTTCAGTTTGCTTGTTTTTGTGTTTCTTGTTTTCTGCTAGTTGCTGTTGTTGGGGTAGTTGGTCTTACGGGATTTTGAATTTGCCATAATACGACCAATGACCTGAATTGTGTATAGCCAGGGGCGAGCAGATAGATTCTGGGTCCCCACTGAACGATAGTCCCATTCCAAGAAGAGATACTTCTGATAACAGGGCCCTGCTTGCTACTCACCTTCATGAAATGATCACTGATGCCATAGCAAAATGTAGTGAAGAAAACCTGTGGTGGCTGACTAGCAATCAGAATAGGCATGTATTCCAACAAGCAGCCATCTAAGTGAGGCATCAACAAAGCCTACGTGGAAGAAGCACACCATGCGCATATAGCAAGGATGGAGTCCCTGGGGGGAGCAAACTGTTAATGCGCTTGGCTGATAAATTGTGCAGAGGGAAAAAAAAGGCCCAGTGGTCTATTTTTGAAAACTCCCCTACTGAAAACCGTGGGGAGCACAGGTCTACTATAGCATACATGTGGATTTAACTCAATGGCGACTTTTTTGTTGTTATATCTAAGGATATTAAGAAAGAGTTGATAAAAGGGAGCTTAAAATTCAGTGACATAATTTTCAGAGGACATATTTTATCTGCCAGTCTGACGAAATTCATTATTAATTACATGACCTTACTCCCATAACAGATAAATTTCCTGATTTTCCTTTCTCTTTCAGGTGACCAGGATTGAACATCAAACTCTCTGATTCCTTCAACTCCCTCTCTTCCTGATCCATTTATCCCTAAACTGGTTTTCTAGCCTTCCATTATGATGCTGAAGCATGCTTGTGTTACCATTTTGAATCGCTTAATTTAAGATATCATCACTTCAAACACGGGCCATTGCAAAAGTTTAACTGATTCCCTTCATCCTTTTATGTGTCGACAGTGGGAAAAATGGCTCCTTTTGTTCTTGTCACTCCCATTTAAAATGCATTCACCCATCTCTGCACACATTTGTAGATGTGTGGGTGCGTGCGCACCCACGCTGTTTCTTGACTTTTCCAAACTCTTGGTGAGCCTATTGAAGTTGAGAATTATAGTATTCCACTCTTACACATTATCATTCACACAAATATAGCAAAAAATACTGCTTAAGTGCAGCTATGAATATTGAACCAATTCCGTTACTAGAGGTAAGTATGAAATATTTTTGTACCTTAGTTATACAGAGATACTTATAAATGAACATCACCTCGAATTTATTTATGTGATCTTATGTAAAGTATCAAGAATTTGCCATTTGATAATCTTCCAAATGTATAAGACGTTACTCCAAGCAGAACTCTATTGGCAGACAAAATGCTCTGAGTTCAATGCTTCACCTGCAGTGTTCAGCGGAATCTAATTTGGCAGCAAAATCCATCCAGAGACCTCCAGAGACTCATTAAAACCAAATAAAGCTGAAGCATAGCAAAATGGTTTCCATTTGGACCATAGTGCCAGCTTAATAGATGTATGAAAAATAAAATGATTAAGTAGCGTCTTATAAGGACATTCATCTAAAAAGGCAGTTCCTAAAAACAGTCAATATACATACACTTATTAGGTCAATGTAGTTGACCCAACTTCTTTGAACCATATGACTTAAACACAAGTAAAAAGAGAGAACTGTCCTAATACCACAACATGCATTTGCTAAAATAGTGAGAATGAATTATATCAATTTAAAACTAAAGCATTAGTATGTCAATATGCTTCACGTATATGACATAAAATATGAAAACCATCACCCTTTGAGAACAACTGAGAGGAGGACTCATATTTCGGTGTCTCCTGATTCTGTGTGTTTGTCTCAAGTCTGAACATAATTAAAATACTTTTGTCACTGCAGTAATTGTAGAGCACTTGGAAAAAAACAACAGCACAAAAAGAAAATGAAATTAACTAGGAATCCCATCACTTAGAAACTACCTATTCTTTTTACTATTTGGTATATCAGTATAATCTCGGTATGAACTTCTGGGGTATATTGTCAAAATAAATATTTTCTAAAATGAAAAATATTTTTTCTCCATTCCCCTACAGAATTGATACAACCTAGAAATACCACCACTCATCTGCCAGTTTGCTATAGTGTGAAGTTACATGTTACTATGATGCTGGAAGCTATGCTGTCAAATTTTCTTCTGTTTTAAAAAATCATTTTATTGGAGACTCTTACAGCTCTTATCATAATTCCTACATCCATCCATTGTGTCAAGTACATTTGTACATATGTTGCCATCATCATTTTGAAAACATTTTCTTTCTACTTGAGCCCTTGGTATCAGTTCATTTCCCACTCTCCCCCACCCTCCCTGCCTCGTGAACCTTGTAATTTATAAACTATTATTTTGTCTGTGCCTGACATTGATTGCTGTCTTCCTTCATCCATTTTTCTGCTGTTCATCATCTGGGAGGGGGCATATATGTCGATCATTAGTGGGCTCACCATGATGGACAAATTTCAGCAGAGTTTTCAGACTAAGACTAGAAAGGACATAGTGAAGTACTTCATTTTAAAAATGGCTATTCACGGCCCACTGGCATGGAGGTTCGATTCCAGCTCCCAGGAGCAAAGGCTGGG
The DNA here is from genome assembly GCA_004026705.1 of Nesogale talazaci. Lineage (NCBI taxonomy): Eukaryota > Metazoa > Chordata > Mammalia > Afrosoricida > Tenrecidae > Nesogale > Nesogale talazaci. Next base: position 36,570 of record PVJH01019810.1, read on the forward strand.
CCTCCTACTCCCACCACCAGGGCAGTGATGCCTAAAAAAATAAATAAATAAAAAAAATGGCTATTCAAACTCTTATGCATAGCAGATCATTTATACAATGTCGTACTGAAAGATGCACATTTCAGATTGCAAGGGACACAAAATATAACTAGCTAAGAGCTGCTTTGTCAAAATACTGTGAATGGACTCTAATAGTATGAACTCAGTAAAATTTTCCGGATTTTCATTTGCAGATGTGGTGCAACTCAAATGAAAAAGAAACAATGGAGAACATCCAGGAATAATTGGTACAAATTTAGAGAATCAAGGGCCATAAAAATAACACTAGTTGCATAAAATTCATCTTAGGTATTAATGACCTGAAATGGCCTGGGATTGACCATTTTTGAATCAAAAAGCCATATGCTGTACTATGACAGAAATGACATATTGAGGAGGAATGGTGTTGTACTCACTATCCAAAAGATCATTTGAAGATATATCCTAAAGTACAAAAATGTTAATTACATTCGTATAATATGATAATATCCTTACATCTACAAGAAATACCAGTTCATGCAGGTATCATTCAAATGTATGCCATGACCAATAAAGTCAAAGATGAAGGAATTGGAGAATTCTACCAACTTTAAAATTCTGAAATAGGTTAAGCATGCAATCAAAATGCATTGATAAAAGGTGGTGGTGATTGGAATGTGAAAATTTGAAACAAAGAGGAAGCATTGACAGTTGAGAGGGAAGAAGGGGGAAATAAGGAGCTGATAGCAGGGGCTCAAGTAGAAAACAAATGTTTTGAGAATGATAATGGCAGCAAATGTACAAATGTACTTAACACAATTAATGTATATATGGATTGTGATGAGTTGTATGAGCCCCCAATTAAAAAAAAAAGATGTAAACACTGACACAATGTGTGTATGTGCATTTTGTGATTCGGACTGTATGAGTTCCCAATGATTAAAGAAAAGATAGCCTTAGTTATAGAAATCATCAGAGATCTCAAAATAGAACTGTGCAAGATCAACTATTTATTCATTACAAATACCCTTTTTTAACAACAAATTACAAGTATAAGCATAGCTTTTACCAAATAGAACACACAGGAAATTAAACTGACTGCATATGTGGAAAAAGAGAAAGAAGAAGTTTAATATCATTAGTCAGAATAAAAGGAGGACTGCAAAGCAGATAACCAGTTACCCATACAAAAGTTTAGATTAAAGCTTAAAAAATTAAAACAAGTTCATGAAAGCCAAAATATGACCCTCAGTACATCCTATCTGAATTTAGGAGTCATAGCATTTTGCGTGTTATATGCCAGTGGATGAAGACCAAAGGGTTGAGGGATGACAATGAGAAAGCAAACAAGAAAGCAAAGAACATTTAAATGAAAGAAAATATAAAAATAGATGTCAGAAGAGACTCTGAAACTTGATCTTGAATATCAAGCAGCTAAAGTACTGGAAGGAATGGCAGAGTAAGAAAAAAAAAAGATGAGGGTCTGAGCCCCACTGGCATAGTGGTTGAGTGCGGGACTGCGGCCCCCTGGCTTGGTGGTTCAAATCCAGCAGCAACTATCCAGGAGCAAGGCTGAGCCTCCCACTCCCATCAGAGGGCAGTGATGCCCCCCCAAAAGATCAACAAGTTTGAGAAGACAAAGCATTATAATGAAATGTAAAAAGACTTGGTGTTAGAAAGGCGAAAAAGGAGGAACAAGGTGAGCATTTCTCAAGCTGAACAAAGTGGAAAAAAAATCGAAAGTCAAGTTGCAAATATTTTATGTGGAGGATATTGAACAACACAGAAAGCATCAAAAACGTATGGAAGCATTACACAGAGTCACTATCCCCCCCAAAAATAATCAAACAGTTTCAAAGTGCATCAAGGTCAATTGACATAACCTAGTCCATAAAGACTATGCCCTAGTCTGCTAAATAGTGACTGAGGTTTTAAAACTTCACAAGAGGCTATCAAAGGTGTACAAAGTGTTTTCTTCCCATTCAGAGCCAAGAAGGGTTAAGAAAATCAAAGCTATAAACAATTAGTCCTTGAGCCCAGGAGAATTACATAGTGCCCAGCTACTTGCTCTTGAAAGGATAATAATACAGTGGGAGAATATGTGGAACAAAATTCAGCATCATAAAAAATTAAGTTTGGCTGAACCCTGGTGGCGTAGTGGTTGTATGCGGGACTGCAACTGAATGGTTCGAATGGAGCGGCAGCTCTCCAGGAGCAAGACTGGGCTGCCTGCTCCCCCAGGGCAGTGATGCCACAAAAAAAATTATATTAAAAAATTAAGTTTACTACTCTGAAAGATACCGATGTAATCCTCAAGATTTTGACTCCAAGACACCCTTCAAACATGAGCCTGAACTCATTGTTGTGGACCAACTTTTGGTCAAAGGGTAGTGGGGCCTATAAGGTGAGCAATATCACCAAAAAGATATGCACTCATTAAAACAATAAACCCTAAGAGATCAAAGGGGCAGCATTGCAATTTCATAGTCTTGAATGTCCCATCAGTCTTTATCCAACTAATATCCCTAACCTCTTTTATGATTTTGAGTTGTGTTCTTCATTTTCCCACACTTTATCCAGGACCTTAGAAAACTATCCTCTTCAGAGGAGAGAATACTGGTTACAGGGCACCATCTATTTCCTCTAGTTTGGTGGTTATTGAGACTGAAGTTTGTGTAATTCTTCCTCCACTGGACTAATGGTTTCCATCTGCCTTGCAAATTTCATCACTCTCCTTTTCTCCAGATGAGAAGAGAGCAATAGGTGCAATTTAGATGGCTGCTTGCGAGCTTTTAAGACCTGAATCACCGCTCACCCAAGGGGAATGTGGATCACTGTCTTTGTGCTTTGTCATCCCAAATAACCTGTTCTCAAATTTCTGCAAGCTCCTGTGAAGATCTTTTAAAGGCTTCATTGAAGGGATGGTTACCACAATGGTTTTTCCAACAGAGTATGAAGCTCTTTGCTAGCTGACAATAAAGTGTCCAGCAGTACTTTCAGGGAAGGCTGCTTGTCTACGTTCCTAAGAGGTTTTATAGTAAAGAACACTGGCACCTAGAACACTGTGTACCTAGGAATCAAGAGATCTGCGTTCTAACTGCCACTAACCTCGTTTCTTATCTACATATGAGATGAGTGGAATTATATGAAAATTCACTAAAGTACTACTCTGGTGTGAGCAGAAGTTACACATAATCAGTTACTGGATTTTAAATAATTGAATAACATATCCAGCACAAAAGGGCTCTGACACTGAGCAATTTAGAGCTATAGCATCGAAATAACTAGAGATGTAGAAAAGGCTAAATGCAGACAACATTGGGTCAGCCCTTCTGAAAGTACTTTCCAGCAAAAACTCAAACTAATAAGTTCTCCTGTGAAACTATAGATATGTGAAAATAGGCATTAGTTTATGCAAAATCACTGACTTAAAAATAGGCATTAGATTATGCAAAGCCACTGGTTCCCGAGGTTGAATCCAGAACCCCTAGCTGGCCTTTTCTTACCATAATATTCTTTTTTTTGTTTTTTTTTGGGGGGGGCATCACTGCTCTCTGGTGGTGGGAGTAGGAGGCCCAGCCCCACTGCTGGAATTGAATCTCCATCCGCAGTCCCGCGCACAACCACTACGTCGGGGCTCAGCCCTCTTTGTTCATTTTTTTGATTCATTCTAATCCTGTGGCACCATATTGACATTAGCTGATGGTAAACAGCAAGTGGAGTCTTAAGCTAGGAAGGTTCACTATCGTAAGATTTTGAACTCTATTGTCATGTGTCCTATTTATATTCCTATTAAACTAGCGTTAATCTTTCCTGAACTACATCTGCTGTTTATTCCTTTGTAAAATGGATTGTCAGAACAAATCTATATGTGTGTTAATATGACACCATAAAAAGACTGTAACTGCTTGCTTTGATTTGAGGGGCTCAAGTTTAGTGACTCAGTGAGGCAGATGGAAGAAAACAAGAAAACACAGGCAGAATTAGAGACTTTCCAGGAGCTTGTTGCCTCAACAAGTTCCTTTTCCCTGCTACTATCTATCCCACTACCATTGAGTCCATTCTGATTCACAGTGATGGAAATGGGGGGTTTGTTGTGTGTCCGATGAAAGACAAGGGAACGGGGGAGAGAAAGACTGAAAGCATCATGGATCTTTATTATCAGTGACCCTGGAAGGCCTCTTTCCTGAAAGACATGTGGAAATACCAGTGTAAGTGAAACACACAATGTCACATGTAATTTGAGGTTTCAAATCAGTAGAACATACAGAATGAATGGTAGGCAAATCATACTGAGCAGCACTTGGATCAAAATGCCACTAGTTGAAGCAGCAAAACAAGAAATGCCAGCTAAAGAATTTATAGTGAAGCACAGGGCATGGAGGACACCATAGAGACTCAGTGGCCAGTTTACAGCATTTCCAAAGAAATTGAGTGTGAGGAGGAGAAAGGCATTTTGAGATATAGCCCAAGGCTTTGTCTTCTCTTACCAAGGGTTCTTCTGCACATGGCCATAAATGTTTCTCAAGGTAATTGTTTGTAAATAGTCTAAGAAACATGAGAATTTGATTTCCTACCTAATAATGAAAGGCAGGTGGATGACTGGACTGGATGACTAATTAATCATGTATTGAATCTTTCTTGACCACATATATCTATAGTAAGCTAGTAATAATGCCTAACTCCCACACCACATGTACTGTGCCACATGGCTGATAATACAGCTATTCCTACCAATTGTTGGTATCAGTTTTAATTAACCAGTGTCCTGTAGGTCAGCATTTCTTTTTCATTTTATGAATAGCTCGTACAACTCTTATCATAGTCCATACAGACATCCATTGTCTCAAGTAAACTTTTACATATGTTGCCATCATTGTTTTCAAAGCCTTTTCTTTCCACTTGAGCCCTTGGCATTAGCTCCTCACTTTCCCCCCTTCATCAAACCCTTGAGTATTTACAAATTATTATTTTATCATGTCTTGCACCGTCTCCCGGATGTCTGCCCCCCCCTTATCTATTGTTCACCACCCTGGTAGGGGCTGGTGATGGGGTCTTCCTCTTTCCTCCCACCCTCCCCTTGCCCTCCTGGTATGGCTACTCTCAATATTGGTCCTGAGGAGTTATCTGTCCTATACACCCTGTGCTTCCAGTTCTCATCTGTACTCATGTACAAGCTCTGGTTTAGCCAGATTTATAAGGGAGAGAATTAGGGTCATGATTTGGAGGGGGTGGGGGGGTGAAGAGGAAAGTCATTTCATCAGTGCCACACACACTACACCCTTTTTTTTATTAATTCATTTTATTGGGGACTCATACAGCACTCATCATAATGTATACATACATACATACATACATACATAC
>PVJH01019811.1:0-41945 GCA_004026705.1 Nesogale talazaci
TTGTGGCTAGCGCTCCGAGGTTCTCTTTTAGCCTGGGGTCATGGCCACTTTCAGACAGAAGTCTGGGGAAATTGCTGCTCGCTGCAGGACTAGGGGTTCAAGAAGGGGAGATAGACACCATCCTTCTGGACCTGGTGTGGGGTTAGCAGAGCCTGCAGTGGACAGTGTTTCAGAGCATTCTTGAATCATTCCTTGGGTGACAATTAAAGGCCAAGGTCTGAGCCAGACCCTAATACTCTGAATCTATTTTTAGCACTCAGCCTTCCGGTCTTGGCCTCCTTACCTCTTAATTTTCTCATCTGGCAGCAGGAATGTTGGGTGGGTAATTGTAACAGAATGCCATCTTGACTCCTCTTGTCTTGTTTTTTTGACCTTTTTGATGCCTATTCACTTGTTAATTGTGTGTTCCTTTAATTCTTTGAGCATATTTAAAGTGGTTGTTGAAAGTCTTCCTTTTTTACCATATCCTTATGTCCATACGAGTGCTTTCTGCTTCTTCAGTCTGTTCTTTTAATAGAGTCATCTTTTCCTGCTTTATTTTGTGCCTTGTAATTTTTTTCTTGAACTTGTGGGATTTAATCATTTGCTTTCAGGTTTCTTCAAGAATGATTTCTGTTGTGAACTTTTCTATTTCCACCCTCTTCCTCTAAATTCCACTAGGGGGCACTCGGACCTTAGGGTTTTCCAGTTCTTCCTCTTGCTTTTTCAGGTTTTTTGGTGTGTGTCTTCTGTCTGCTTTGGCTGGGTGTTCTGGAGATACTTGCAACATTTGCTTTTCCTTGCTTGACAGAAGTCTCCAATATGATTTCAGAGGCCTATAAGAACACTGTAAAATCTTTTCACGTCGTGTGTGCAGTTTGTTTTGGAGATACTTTTCCAGTCTCCTTTTCTCTCCCTTGTACTCTAAAAGCTTCATGTCTCTGAAGGCAGGTTGAGAAAGTCAGTCTGTTGATTATAGCTATCAAGTGTAATGGGTTTCTTTTGTTAATGAAACTTGGAGTTAATTTGGCTTGTCTTTTTTCCCTTTCTCTGACTTGCCTGGAGAGGGGTGAAAACAGGGTTTCTGCTTCAGTCCCAAGTGTCCTCATTCCTCAGACTGACCCATCTCCACACACTGAACTAAAAGGTCTGAGACAGCACACAATCAATGATAGTAAAGTTTTCCTGTCACTCTCTTGTTTTCAGACAGTGTCTCTCACTGATTTAATTCTGCAGTGTACCATCCACCTCTGTTCATGGGCCGTGATGGTTTGTAGCTGGGAGCTCTACAGCTTCCCAGGTGAGAGAGACAAAAAATTTTTCCTACCTCACTCATTGGGAGCACACACGTTGGGGTTTATTTCCAGGGAACTATAATCTCTGTTTAATTATTTAGTGCTACTTTGCTAGTTTTTTTCTGTCATGTTGAAGGGAAATTGGGGCATACTTCTATTTACACCTCCATTTAGGGCAAGAGACTTTATTTTGTTGTTGGACATTTGGGTTATTACATTTCTCTCCTTTACTTCATGACAAATAGATTTCTTTGAAATATTTTCATCTGTATCTCTTGGACCACCTATGTAAGAATGCTTTAAGGTACATGTTAATGAGGAAAGGGCGGACATATGCACAAGTGTGAGTTCAATGGGACAAAATTGCTGCATACTTTCCAGAGCAGTTTTGACAGTTCACACTAAGCAGCAGTTATGTGAGTTCCTCTTGGTGTATACCCATGTCATTGCCCATCAGCATCTTGATTTGGGCCCGTCTCTTAGGGGGGAACTTGTGTGTCTCTACAGGGTGTTAAAAATACTTTCAAATATACATAAATAGAGAGAATAGTGAGGCGCCCTGGTGGTGCTGTTATTTTACTGCTAACTACAAGGTTGGTGGTTCAAACATGCCAGTTGCTCTAAGGAGAAGGTCGAGGTTATCTGCTCACGTGCAGGTTTGCAGCCTCAGAATCCTACGTAGGGTTTCTCTCAGTTAGACTTGCCCCGTGGCAGTGCATTAGAAAGGATAATAGAATGTGCTCCATGCCAGCTGGGTATATTCAAGTATTTTAATGCAAGTACTACATCTATTCATTGTGATCTTCAGCCGCATTTTCTTAAGAGCAAATAAAGTTGAGTATCTTTTCGGGGGTGTGTGTGCAGGTGGTGTAATAACAATGATCCATCTTTGAAGCAGGAAGAAAAAAAAATCCCATGAGCATAAGAAAGAGAAGCCATCAGCAAAGCACATGCAATGTCCCTGTCTGAAGTAACGGATGCAGCAGAAACACCAACAAATGCAGTACTAGGACTGATACCAAGAAACAGAGGAGAGGCGACATACCAACACTGCGAGACAGGATGGTGGATTGTTCAGGGGACACTGAAGGAATAAAGTTGAGGGCTTGTAGGATTTTGGGTGCTTTTTGTGCATTTTCTAGCACTGAGGGAGTTGCACAACATTTTCCAGAGTAGGCCAGAGGTCAAGATTACTTGTGGCTGAGTGTCCAATACCAGAGAGACCGGTTCACCTATACAACTCAGAAGAAATGCTGCAGACAAAATAATTATATCCTGAATGTTTTCTGGACAAGGGTATTGTATCCTTAATAGTTTCTCATCTTGACTTGTGGGAACCTGTTAACTTCCCTAATAAACTCCTCTTAGTGTGAAAAAATGGAGCATTTAAAAAATTTTGTGTGATATGACTATGCTTTTATTTTTGTCAATTACATTTTATATGTATGCATTCTGTACCAACTGGTGGTTTTCTTATTGATATGTAGCATTTATTTACATAATCTGGGCATTAATCTTTCATTATATAAGTTGCAAATACTTTCTTGTATGTCTAAGGTTGTCTCTTCACTTTCTCTATAATTTGTTTTCCAATTGTTAAATTTGAAATCATTTGAGATTAATAGGAGAATTGTGAAAAATGCATTGTGGGTTCCCTTGTAGTTTTTACCCAGCTTCTTCTAATTTTCACAATACCTGTGGTACTTCTGGATGAACAAAAGTTCTTAACTGTAATGTACACATTTATCAGCATTTCCTTTCTTTTCTTTTTTTTTGGGGGGGGTATCACTGCTTTCTGGTGGGAGTATGAGGCCCAGCCTTGCTCCTGGAGAGCTGCTGCTGGATTTGAACCACCAAGCCAGTAGGCTGCAGTCCCACACTCAACCACTGCACCCCTGGGCTCAGCCCCGACATTCTCTTTACAGTTGATGTTCTCCACCTCTTGTTCCAGACATGCTTTCCTGGTCAAGGCCATCCATCATTCTGTTTTCTCCTAGACATTTCAAAGTTTTGCCTTTCAGGTTTAAACCTTTAACACATGAGAAATTAAATCTATTCTATAAATGGTAGGGATCCAATCATATCTACCTACACATTTGGTTCCAGCCCTATGGTCGAGTGGTCCATCTTATAATGTCATCTCTGTCCCATTTTTTTCCATGTTTGTGAATGGGATGTGTTAAAAGGCTTGACGTACATATATTGTGTACACTAGCTAGGGCTCTGTCTCAGATAGCTTGGTCAATTTATGGGGTGTATAGGGGTGCTGTGCAATTGCCAAAAACTTGTCATGCACTGATCCTTTGAGAGGTTCAGAGGTTCACCTTACTCCACACGGCTTCATAAGAACAGATATCATCACCTTCCCATTTAGGTTGACCATGAGTTCACAGAGAAAACAGTGGACTGCTGCCCAATAACTCAAACCAAGTCTATCTGGTCTCATGGGTCTCTCTGGAACACTGTTATATACTCCAAAATATTAAGCAAACTATTTATAAGCATTTGGTGTGGAACTTAAATTAGCTATTCTCCCTGAAGCTCCAGTTATCTGAGGCCTTTGTGTGTCTCACAACAGAGCTGATGACCCTGCTGTTAGGATGAGGGTTTCCTTCCCTTGAAGCCTGTGGGTGGAGTCACATGCAGTTGTTAATGATCTCTACTGTAACCTGTTTAACCTCGTCCAGGAATCTGGGGTCTGGTCTTGTCACATGGGACCCCGATACCTCCCTTTACTATAACTGTATCCATATGGCACAACCCCTTCCTGTGATGTATGTTCTTGCCTGTAATTGGGGGGCTTGGCATGGCTCCAGAGGGTATATAGGGATTGGACATAGGATAGATGCTCTCTCTCCTGCCCCTCAGCTCCAGACGCTCTCAGCCCCTCCCTCATGTAATCCTTTCCCCCACTCACTTTCTCCATGTGGACAGCCCCATTGGCAGAGGTGAGCATGCTACCATGATGTGAAATGTGTCTGACTCTTATGATTTCTCTCTGTCTCATGCTCTCTATAACTTGATTATAATAAATAATAATTATCACTGTCCAACTGCGCCTACTGAACCCGTGATGTATGCATCAAAAGCTGGTCTCTTCTGATAGAACACCTTCAAGTGTTGTGTATATGACCCAGGGACAGAAGTCATATTAGAAGATGTGATGGTGGCCTGAGTGCTGCCTCTTCTATTGCTGAGATGGCCAGAGTGGAGGGCTAGTCAGCCAGATAGACCACAGGCCTCTGTTAAATGTCAACGTACTCCTGGCCTGACTTTTTTCTAATGATTCCCCATCACAGCATTCAGCTTCATTAACAGCTAGAGCTGTGCTTTAAACACAAAAACTTTTATAATCTTTCTGAAGAATTAAATTTAATGATGACTAGTTTAAAAGTTGAATAGGAAAATTCCTGATTTAAGGGAAAAATGGTTTTATTTGATCAGTTAAACTTGAGCTTTTGTGGCTTTATGACAAAAAAAAGAGAGGCATGATTTTAAATTGTCCAATGACATATTTTGCATAAATTATTTATATGTTAAATCTGTTTAAACAAATTGGAAATGACACTTATTTGATACTGTAATGCTCTTGAGAAATGTGCTTTTGGTATGTAAATGATCTAGAACCCTAAGGGTCTGGTTCTGTAGTGCATACAAATTTATCTTCATTTATTATGCAGGGAAATAGCCTTAAGAGTCATAACAACAACAGCAACAACAAAAGGATCTTAATGGACAGAGGGGCCTAAAGAGTGCTTTAATGTCTGGCTTCTTGTCTCTACACAATGCCCATGTTCACATTTTCATCAATGACACACAATAAGCACAAAGTACTTGGGACTACATTGGAGCTAAAAATGCTAAAGCACTTGGCATGTGGAAGGCTGCAGTTGATAGTGGGAGCACTGACTCCATGTTGAGTCTTGACATCAATTTAGATGCCATTTGGTTCTCTATGAACTCAAAGGCTGAAAGCAGGCTACAGGTTTACCCAAAGAACTAGGGAGCTTGACTTGGTGTCTCCCTGTGGCACAAAGAAATTACCTGGGGATTTTCTTAATGAATTTTCTTAAAATAGCCAGTTAGATGCATGTTATCTACTGAAAATGAAAATTTGGGGTCTGGTTAACTACGACTCTGAATATCATGATCATGAGTCATATTCAGACCACCATGTAGCTAGGAAATCAAACCCCAGAATCAATTCTGTGTGTGTATCTTTTAACTATGTCCCCTCCCACCTCTTCCCTAGTTCTGCCAGTGACAGTAATGAACTGACTTACCACTCATCAGGACTGATTGTGAGGGGTCCCTCTTTTCCCTGAAATCCCTGATAATGAATATCACAACTGTGAGTCTGAGCTGGCAAGCTTCACTGGCCTCGGGGCTGACAGTGTCCCTAGTTCCGATTATTTGTTTCATCTTTGTTCTGTCTAATGCTTAATAAAAGGATCTCTATACAATAAGTTTGAGTCTAGGGTCTTTCCCCCCTAGCACTTAGCTTCCAATTTCAGCTCTGATGTGTATGGATATTGGATGTTGTCACTCTTTTCTTACAATAAGAAGAAGCTGAACAAACTGAAAAGCAACATTTTTCTTTTTTTTATAGATCATTTTATTGGGGGCTCATACAACTCTTATCACAATCCATCCATCCATTATGTCAAGCACATTTGTATATTTGTTGCCATCATCATTCTCAAAATATATGCTTTCTATTTGAGCCCTTGGTATCAGCTCCTCATTTTCCCCCTCTCTTCCCACACTCCCTCCCTCATGAACCCTTGATAATTTAGTATTATTTTTCCATATTTTACACTTTCCAATGTTTCCCTTCACCCACTTTCCTTCCCACATGGAGGGGTTTATATGTAGATCATTGTGATCGGTTCTCCCCTTTCTCCCCCACCACCCTCCTCCCCTCCTGATATCTCTACTCTCATTATTGAGACTGAGGGGTTTATCTGTCCACATTTTTCTTAGACATATCATAAAACCTATCAGGGTAAACCAGCACTGTGAAACTTAGAGAGAGGGACATCTGCAGAATCACAACTGAGATCTATGTATCTGGAGCAGAAGCCAATGAATGGGCCCATAGACTGCCAGAAACATTTATTTATGTGATAAATCATTTTGTTGGGACATAATCTAAATATTATATAAACCGATATTCAATCATATAATGAAATGTTATACAATCATGTGGCGGTCATGTACTTGATGTCAATTTCATGACTGGTAGTCTAGTCTGTAGGGGTGGATACAGCCAATGACTATGAGGCCTCTGTGTGGGCATGGCTTTCTCCTGACAATTCTGGGACGTTTCACAGTATTTCCCAATTAGAGTAGAGAGACTTGACTCAGTCTCTGGGAGATGAACTACTGACAAGATGAGATGACAGCGTGCTGATCGATCCTGATTCCTGGAGAATGGAGGAGCCAGAGGAGAGGCCACATGGGCTTGCCCTGATGGAATCAAACCTTTGGGGCCAGAGAAGCCATGTGGAGACTCCTGCCAGTGCCGAGATGCTTGGAGACTACAGGGAGACCCCTGCCAGCACTGAGATGTTTCTACTGTTGCCGGACACATAAGACTCTGTACCCACTGGCCTGTGATTGTCCTGTTGTCATTGCACATGCTTCGTGAGTCGGAAGGAGACTTTATAGACTGGTATCAGACCTATGGGCTACTATCGGACTTGTGACCTTAAACTGGACTGGGTTGGGATGTTTCTCAATGTTCCATTCCTCTTGTATATAAACCTTTCCCTTATATTCATATGCGTGTTTATGAATTTGTTTCTCTAGTCTATCTAGACTAACACAAATCATTACCACACGCAATTTTAGGACACTTTCCTTTTTTCTTGTACTCCTTGTTATTATTGATAGGAACACTTCAACGATAATTTTGGTGAATTTTTGGAGATTGAATGTGGGCTATTGGGATAATGAGAAACTCCTAGGGACTTCATTCATTGGGAAATTTACCTCCAGGTTTTCACAGGAAAGATTCTGGATCCCCTTGTAGCTCTAACAGAGAGAGGAGAAGAGTAATCATTGTGACATTGCTTCACTGAATTTGCTTAATTCTGAACCATGCCCAGAGATTTCTCCACACTGAAGATTGAAATACTTTTCCAGCTGGGTGCAGATTATTCCTCCCACTCCACTACCTTCCAGCCTTTCTATTTCACTTAAAGAGGAAAACATAATCAACTGGGGGTCAAGACTTTAAGGAAATTGAGTATACTGCAAGTAGGGAAGGGAATATGAAGCAGAGAGGAAGGAAAATATATAGCTGTATCACTGGGGGAATACTTTTTGAAGTACATATAACTTAAGCTTACCAAAATGCTGATTTTTGATTGGATGACTATAGAACTCTCTCCCACCCCTAGATCTTCTCACGGAATCAAGAAGGCTTTGATGTAGTAACAGTGAATTTTGATTGAAGATCCAAAAGCCCCCTCAGTTGAGAAGTGCTTAAAGAAGCTCAAGTCAATACAAAAGACATGAGCGAGAACACTGTTCATTGTTGTAGGTAGGTGCCGCTGGAGCAGGGCTGACTCACAGCCACCCTCTGGACCACAGACAGACTGAAATGCACCAGCCTCACAAGGTCCTTATGTTTGAGGTCATTATTGCGGCCAATGTCAGTTCATCATATGGAGGGCCTTCCTCTTTGTCACTGCCCCTCACTTTCTCAAAGATGCTGTCCTTCCCCAGGGACTGATTTCTCCTGATAACACTCAGAAAATACACAAGAGGAAGTTTCACCATCTTTCCTTCCAAGGAGCATTTTGGCCGTGCCTCTTCCGAGACTAATTTGTTTATTCTTCTGGCAGCCCCTTGTACTTTCAATATTCTTTTCCAGTACCATAATTCAAAGGCATTGATTCTCTTTCAGTTTTCCTTATTCACTGTCCAACTTTCTCATGAACATGGGCAATTAAAATATCTTGGCTTGGTCAGGTGCATCTTAGTCCTCAAAGTAACCTTTTTGCTTTTCTACACTTGTGCAACAGATATACCCAATGCAATGTGCCATGTTATCACATGACTGCTGCTTCTGTGTGAATTGATTATGGTTTCAAGCAAGACAAAATCCTTGACAATTTCCATCTTTTCTCCATTTATCATTGTTACCTATTGGTCTAGTTGCATTTTGGTCTTCTTTGCATTGAGTTGTAATCTGTACTTAAATCCTTAATCTTCTTCGGCAACTGCTTCAAGTGCTCCTCATTTTCAGCAAGCAAGTACCCTTGTGAGGCTGGTGCAGAACTAAGAAGTGTTTGGTATCATCTGAATACCAAAAGTGAATAAGCCTTCCTCCATCCTGATATCATCTTTTTCTTCACTTAAGTCAGCTTCTCTGCTTATTTGCTCAGCATACAGATTGAATAAGCATTGTATAGATACGACATTCCTGATTTTAAATAATGCAGTATATCATTGTTCTGTTTGCCCAAAGGCCTCTTAAACCATGTACATATTCTACATGGGCACAGTTAAGAGTTCTGGATTTACTATTCTTGTTTTAGTCCACACAAGCAAATGTCTTTGCATAGTCAATAAAACACATATAAACATCTTTCTGGAATTCTCTTCTTTCAGCCAATATCCATCTGACATTAGCAATGATATCCCTTGTTCCAAGTCCTCTTCTGAATCCAGCCTGAACCTCTGGTAGTTCTTTGTCAATGTACTGCTCCAACCATTGTTGAATGACTTTCATGTGATATCAGTTATGTTGTTCTGTAGTTTGAGAATTCTGTTGGATCATCTTTCTTTGGAATGGCTACAAATATGGATCTCTTGCAGTCAGTTGGACAAGTAGCTCTCTTCCAAATATCCTGGCATAGATGAATGAGTGCTTCCAGTGATTTTTCAGCTTGTTGAAACATTCCTATTGGTATTCTATCAAATATTGGACCCTTTTTTGACTAATGCTGTCAGAAAAGCTTGTTCCTCCTTCTGTATGACCGGTTCTTGCTGATTTGCTATTTTCTGAAATGGTGGACTGCTGACTACTAGTTTTTTGGGTGCAGTAACTCTGTGTGTTCTTTTTAGTCTTCTCGTTTTGAGTCTCCTCACTTCGAATGACTCTGCTGGTGTTTGAAATACTAGTGACATAGCATGCAACATCACAGAAACACACAAGCAGCAGCAGCAATATGAAAAACTTACACACAAGTGGTGGTCTGAGGACTATAGTTATAGTAAATATTAAATGTAGTCCAGTTTCTAAACAGATAACTTTAATCCTTACACTAAGTGCCTCTAAGTTTCTATCACACAACCTAACATACTCAGCTTTGAACAAAAAATTACAAGGCGTGCCAAAAGTCAAGAAACAATAGAATCTGAAGATAGTCTGAAGAGTCAAGGAAATCATCAGAAGCTGTCATTCAGATAGCACACTCTTAGAATTATTCTATGGGAAATTTAAAATAACTTTAATTGATATGCTAATATATCTAATATACAAAACCAGATAGATTGTTTAGGTCAGAATAGTCTACAATTTGAAAGTATTAAGAGACAAAAGGCACTGATGATTTTTGTCACAAGCCCTGGGCAACATCTAACCCACTGCACTTCTAGGGCTCCTTTGGCAGATGGCGAGAGCCATTTTCTCCCGGTTGGCGTGGGACGCTTTCGATAAGGAGAGGAGTCTTGAATGACCCTGGTGGTAATGGATTATAGCTGGAGACAAGAATGAACTATTTTGTTTAATGGGACCATTTTTTATGCAAACAATATGTATCCTATTGTTTTGGGCCCCTCTTTCCATGAGAATTTTATTCATTTTCAAAGCATTTCATTATTTTAAAATTTATTTAAAATCATTTTACTGGGGGCTCATACATCATTTTTCACAATACATAAATACTGTGCCAAGCACCTTCACATGTCTGCTGCCATTATCATTCTCCAAATATCCCCTTTTCCACTTGAGCCCTTGATGTCAGCTTCCCATCCTTTCCCCTCTGTCCCTGTCCCCCCTTCCCTGAGGTTTTTTTTGAGTGCAGTATGTTCACATTTTTCATGTTATTCTAAAAAATACCATAATGCATGTATTAGTCCGGGTAGGCTAGAGAAACAAATTCATAGACATGCATATGGATACTAGGGTAAGGTTTATATACAAGAGGAATGGGACATTGAGAAAGCACCCCAACCCAGTCCAGTTTAAAGTCACAAGTCCGATACCAGTCTATAAAGGCTCCTTCTGACTCATGAACTCACAAGCCAGTGGGTACAGAGTTTGGTGCTGGCACGGGTCTTCCCATGGCTCCTCACTTCCGGAGCTCAGGATCCATCAACAGCATCCAGTGGTGGTAGAAGCAACTCAGCACTGGCAGGGGTCTCCATGTGGCTTCTTCAGCTTCAGAGATCTGGTTACATCAGGGTAGGGCCGTGTGGCTTCTCCTCCAGCTCATCCAGCTCCTTGGATGCTGCCATCTTGTCTTGTCCATAGTTCGTTGTTTCGGAGACTGCCTCCCAACAACTGGGGGGGTGGCCTCTCATCTCCATGAGGGAAATATTGCGAGATTTCCCAGAAGTCTCAGGAGAAAGCCATGCTCACACAGAGGCCTCATTGGCTACTCTATGGCTCTCTCCAGATTAACAGGCTAGACTCCACCCCTACATCTCAATCATAAATTTGACATAAGCTCATGACCACCACAATACACTTAAGAAAATAAGCTTGGGGGAGGGTAAAGCTGGCACAAAAATATAGAACATGGGACTGAGCCCCAGTGGCGTAGTGGTTGTGCGCAGGACTGAGGCCCACTGGAATAGAGGTTCAATTCCAGCAGTGGCTCCACAAGAGCAAAAGCTGGGTCTCCTACTCCTACCACCAGAGGGCAGTGATGCCCAAAAAACAAAAAAATATATAGAACATGTACATTACTTCTGTGGAAATGCAGTGAATATAGTGATCTATGGAAAGATTTCTGAATACCTATTAAGGTAGGGAGTTTGTCCCTATCTCTGAAGAACTCCAATCTCCCAAACTCCCTGCCATTGGGTCAATTCTGATGCATGGGGACCCTGTTGGGCAGAGTTCTCGAATCAAACTGTCCCTGTGGGCTTATGAGACTGTATGGGCGTAGGAAGCTCGTCTCTCTCCTGAGGATGTGCTTGCTGGTGGCTTCATGTTGCTGACCTCTGGGGCCACAGCACAACTCAGTATGCCACCCGGAAGTTAGCAAAGACTCCCATTGCCTTGTCCTGTTGGATAAGAAGGCCTCGAAAAAATGAGCGCATTTCATACTCAGATATTAGTTTCAGTGCCTTTTGCCAACAAAAGGACGCGAGCCTCCCTGGAGCCCTGGGGCAGGAAATATATACAACGAGGCTGGAGCATTTATAGGGCCAGAGAATAAGTGCTAATCCAGCAAACAAAACTCATACAGTGACGAGGGTCAAAGGACACACGGGTGACCTGAAGGAGGTCTCAGAGATCAAAGCTGTAATAATCGGATTAACAAAATTAAGTAGTATTGGATTATAAACCCAAGGGCAAAATAAATATTCATGAGTCCAGAGTGATGTAAATGATTGAATAAATAGACAAATGGGAGCAAGTAAACAAATCCCCTTGGATAATCATTTCAAATTATTTATGAATATTTATATCACCCTTCAGAGATTGAGCCAAACCCTTGAGTTCTTATGTGCGGGCTGTGCATAATAACATCTCTCTAAAGAGAACAAGTATGGAGAGGAGGGAGAGTAAGTAACTTCAGAGTGGAAGAAACCTAATTTCACTGACATGATCAAAGCCAACCTCGAAAGTCTTGTTGATAGTATGATGTGATGAGCACAGTATTTCCCTCTGGGTTCTTCCTCCCAGAACTGACAGACAAGTACTGGCCCCAGAATACCCATGAAAAAGCAACGGAGGAGCTCAACTTGAAAATACCAGACCATTTCTCCACAGATTTGTCAAGATCATCAAAAACAAAGGACGTTTGAGGCATTTGTCTGTTTATCACCAACATCTATGATCCTTGATGACAAGGGCTAATAAAATATCCTGAATGAGCTCTTGGCATAGAAAAAAAGACATCAGGTGAAAATGAGAACTTCTGAATGAAGTGTGGACTTCAGTTGACTATAATAATCATCTATGGATACTTGATCGGGACTCTGTTTTGCGTTGGGTTGTGAGCAGAGGCAACTCAATGACATGGAGCCAGCACATTGGTTCATTAATTAAGGCAAGTGCACCTTATTACAAACCCTTGAAGTGGTGTCATCCCTCTGCTGTTTACATTAGTTTGCAAAAGGTTTTCCGTTTTTCACAGCGACAGCGATGCACACTGACATTGGCCTTGTATATTCAGGTTAGGGTTTTCCTGAAAGAGCCCATGATGGCTATGGTGGCCTGGTGGCTGTGATTTGAGCGGTTGACCCAAAGATGAGCAATTCGAAAACACCAGCCACCTGGCGGGAGAAAGATGAGGCTTTATACTTCCTACAGGGGCCTAAAGCACAGGGACAGCGCTACCCTATTCTACAGAACATGATTTCTCCTGGGGAGTGACTGTCGAGAGCTTCAAACTGCTGGCCGCACGGTTAGCAGCCCCACCTGTGAAAGCCACTACACCAGCAGGGCCCACCAAGCTCCTCATCACTTTGTCATGGCTGCCGTTCCTGAGGAGCCCGCGAGGCTGCGGAGTGGGTCTTGAGCTGTTAGCCAGAAGGTTGGTCTTTCGAACACCACAGCTGCTTCTCTGGAGGAAAAGAGCTTGCCTGCTCCCCTGCAGACATTACAGCTCTGAAGCTGCAAGGGGGCGGTCACTGTGAGGGAGATGCCGCTCTGGGTTCAGTTTGGTCACCCGAACCAAAAGTACCACCGAGTGCATGACCTGCAGTCTGTTGTCTCACAGCCCTGGAGACCAGACGTCTCTCTCTGAAGACTCAAGGGAAGATTAGCTCTTGCTTCCCAGCCTCAGGCAACCCTCCACCTGCAGCAGCCCAACTCTGCCCTCAGACGCCTGCCTCCCCTCTGCCTGTCTCCATGTCTCCTCGGCTCTTGTAAAGGACATTCCTCAGACGGGAGGAACCTTCCTGGTTTGGCAGGTTATTCATTGGATTGTTAACCACAAGGTCAGTAGTTCAAAACCATGAGCTTCTCTGAGGAAAAGGGAAGACTTTCTACTCCTGTGGAGATTTGCAGTCTAGGAAAGCCGCAGGGGGAGTGCTACTCTGTCATAGAGGGTAGCTCGGAGGCAGAATCCGCTTGCAGGCCGGGATCGAGGCTCAGGCTGGATTCACTATGAGTGGAATCGGCCAGGCGGCAGTAGCCTTGGGTTTCATTTGGGTTTACTCAGATTGGATCAGGACCCACCCTTTGCTGGGATGACCTCACCACGTTAACTTATCTTCAAAGACCCTATTTCCAAATAAGGCCATGTTGATAGGTTCTGGGTTATAACCTAGCTGCTGGGGACACATAGTTAAATTCATAACGAGGGAAGGAAATAAGAACGGAGGGAGCTTGAGCTATGTGTAAGTGAACCCCAGCATGTGAGAGCATCGACAGCCCACTGCAGGGATCTGCCGCCATCATTTTGTCTATTAAAGGTGGGATGATTCTGTGAGTTGACAGTAGTGATCAGTCCGAGTTTACAACTCCCCTGGGCTCTTGTGGAAGTGTAGACTGTGATTTATTAGGGCTGAGGGAAAGGTTGAGTTGGCCTCCAGGACTCTGAGCTGCGTTTGAGATGTGAGTTTGCCAATGGCTTGCGCATTAACCTTGGAGCGTTTGAATATTCTCCTTTAGACACTAACCATCAACCTTTTACCGCCAATCTGTGCTGTAGAAGATAGTCAGGAGGGCATAAGCCAGTACTTATGTTCACTGACTCCACTATAACATCCTGTACTCAAAGGGGGCAAGAAGGAGGGAAACATCAGCCGTGTTACTTAGAATTTGGCCCCAGGTCCCAGAGCTGACCCCCCGAGTGTCCCAAGTGGGGGCCTCAAGTCACGGGGAGAATTCCCCCTGACGGGACAAAAAGATCAGAAGACAGGGCTTTGTCTCTTTTTCCTTCTCACCCGCTCTGGCTCACATAGTGCCAAGTTGCCCACTCCAGGGCCCTTTTAACAGAATGAAAACTTTTCGGCTGAGCCCTGGTGGCGTAGTGGTTGTGCGTGGGACTGCGGCCCACTGGGATGGAGGTTCAATTCCGGCTCCAAGGACCAAAGGTTGGGCCTCCTACTCCCACCACCTGAGGGCAGTGATGCCTAAAAATTAAAAAAAAAAAAAGAAAAGAAAACTTTTCTCATTACAGAAATGTACATAAAACATCATTAATTACCCAGGCTTCAGGACTAGAAACTTTTGCTTGCTTGCTGCTTGTTAGTGGGAAGAACTTTTATTATGTGTGCCCTCGGCAGTTTGTCTAAAAGTGTCAAGATGAGAGAGTGAGCCTCCAGGTGATGCTTTCGGGCCCCTCTGGGCTCAACTGATCCAGTTCGTCTGGGCTTTACTAGTAGGTTAAACTTTTGTTGTGGTTTGGTTGAGAGTTTACAGAGCATATTGGCATCCTACAATAATTCCCATTTTCTTTTGTGACAGCCATGGCAGTCCCCACAGCCTAACAGCACTCTTCCTGCTGCCTCCTTGTATGGACCATTTCTGTTTGTCCTTTTTTCCATTTTCCGTTTTAGCAGCTGACCTTTATTCCAGGGCAAATGCTGCCCTTCTGACCTCATATGGTTCATTGTTCTAAGGAGTACCCACTTCCCTGGCATTGTTGTTCATATTTGGACAAATCTGCAAAGAAATCTCTTTAAAGTGTTAAAAAGCAATGACGCCACTTTGAAGACCCGAGCAGTGGTCTTTTCACTCCCTGCACGCACCTGTGAAAGCTGGACAGTGAAGGAGGAACACCAAAGAAGAACTGGTATATGTGGGTTGTGGCATTAAGGAAGAATGCAGACTACACTAGGCATTGCCCACACCAAACAAGCCTGTTTTAGAAGTCCAGCCAGGAAGTTCCTTAGAAGCAAGGAGAGTGAAATTTGGTCTCTCTTACTTGGGGCACGTCATTAGGAGGGCCCAGTCTCTGGAAAGGGCACCAAGCTTGGAGATGTAGTGGGTTAGCACAAAAGAGAATGTCCCTGATGAAATGGATCACCACAGAGGCTGTGGAGATGGGACAGCGGCTCTTTTTGTTGAGCGCACCTAGTAACGGGGAGACTCTTAAAGGAGGGTGGGAGACTTATACTAGCTAACCTTGGACAAAGACATCAGAGTTCATAAAGAATAAGGCGAATCAAATTATGGAAATCCTTAATGAAGTGGCGGGATGCAAGTGTACGCAAAAATACCATTTGGCCGAGTGTCCCCCTCTTGGTAGAATTACTACTGGACATAGATCATGTGGGTCTTCAGCTTTAGGGAAGAATGGTGGTTTTGTGGTTATATCACTTTACCAAACTACCGGAAGTGTTCAGGGATTTCTAGTGTTTCACAGCCTTCCTAATACTTGGTATGGTCAGGCTTTTTAATTTCTTGTGTGTGCAGTGATATCTCATTGGGTCAGGGATTGTGTTAGGGTTCTCTAGAGAAACAAAACCAGGACACTAATAATTCTCTCTATATATTTATATAGTTAGAAAGAATCTAACACAAGAAATAAACAGTTAACTCATCTATAAAGCCATACAGATGGCTTGGTGAAACTTGCATGAGACAGCTAATACACTGGCAGTCCTTCAGTCTTCAGGGTCGCCCAGTAGTCCTCTGCAGAGCAATTCAGCCTATCCAGCAGCAAACAACAAAGCAGCAAGGCAGATCACCACCAGTCAGCCAGATGACAGGGTCCGACAGCTCAAGAGATGCATATTCCAGGAGTGTGGCGAAGCAGGACTTGAAGGAACCTCAACTCACAGCAACACAGTCCACAGATTAGGTGTCCTACAGGTAGTGTAGCTTGCAAATTGAGGCACATGACAAACTAGACAGCCAGATGATCTGAAGATCCAAGAGCAAGAGAGAAAGGTGAGACTCAGGGAGCCATTTATATCTCCGTCCTTCAATTGATCTTACATGTTGTCACAACAAACCTACCTATCTTCTTTGGCCATGTTGGCACAAAACACCTCCCTATCACAGGGATTATATCAAAGTGACAGTTGCTCAGAGTTGGAAGAAAAAGAATACAATGAGCGATGATAGTGACTGGGACATGTGGGAAGACTACTGACCATTCCTGTGATGTTGAAGGAAGAGGGACACTCCAAGTTGTGCCTTCTGACCCTGTGGGGGCCCAATTATCTGATAATAAAATTTCCAACCAGAGTAAGGAAGGAGTAATGCTTTTTAATGTTTTATTCTTTGAGGAGTCTGAGGGAGGCGGGGAAGAAGGATCCTGTAACCCCACTAGGAGCCAGCAATTCACGTGATTCATTTCAAGTCTTCATTTTAGACTGGAGAATTATTTGTAAGACACACGGAGCCAGAAGAGTTCTATCTTGCATCCTCCCCCACCCTACCCTCCACCCCCAGCTTCTGGCACAGGCTAGAAATATACTGGTACATTATGAGCCAGCCCTGAGGCCAAATGATGAAGGAAATTAACACGAGAGGTAAAACTACTAGCTCGTTTCCAGATGACAATAATGAGATTCTAAGTTTCACGACCAATTTCTGACCTATTTGGAGTCATTGCAGGGCAGGGGAGCAGTTCGTTTGTGTTTTTTTTTTTTTAATCCTTCATCTGAAAATATGAGGCCTCATTCATGAGCAGGGCTCTGAGGATTGGTCACCCCTGGGAGCAGGCTCGGTGCCTAGTGACAAGGAGACAGAACTAAACGAGGGCCCTATGGCCACACCATTCTTATTTCTTCCAACTGGATTTTGTAACCTAGAAAAACAGGCTGGAGGTGAGACCAGGATGAGGAAAACCACCAGGGAAGCAGGTTTCCAGCTTCAGGCCAAAAAGATAGAACACTAACCAAAACCTGGAAGAGCTCGAATACATCTACAATATGTATCATAACGTACAATATTTATCATCTAATACTCCTACTGAGTGGAGCAATTCTGCAACGCTTGCCTCTGGGCTAGCTTTTCATTGCTGGACCAGTCGATGACAGTGGGAGTCACCCACTCTGGAAGAGCAAAGAGCAGGTCTGAAGAAGCCTTGCAGTTCCCTCCTCTCCTCTTTAGAACCTTTGCACTGGGGGTAGGGAGTTGTTCCGTGACATCACCATACTGTGCTCAAGCCTAAACTAGCCATGTAGAGAGACCACTTGAGAGGGAGATGCCTCTCCAGCCCTGGCTAGTCTAGCCATCCTGGCACAGATGCCAGACATAAGAAAACAACCCTCAGATGTCTCCGCCCAGCCACCAGCTGATGGCAACTGCTTGAATTGCATAGTGAAAACCACATGGCTGAGCCCAGCCAGCTGACAGAGCTAGAGAAATTGTTGTTCTAAGTCATCACATATCAGGGAGGTTTATAAAGTCACAACAGGCTTTACCGATATGTAATGACTACAGCTAAGATGTCTTGTGTGGCGGTCATGTGCTTATGTTAATTTCATGATTGAGATGTAGGGGTGGAGTCTAGCCTGTTGATGTGAGATAGCCATTGAGCAACCAATGAGGCCTCTGTGTGGGCATGACTTTCTCCTGATACATCTGGGAAATCTCGCGATATTTCCCTCGTGAAGATGAGAAGCTAGCTTCCCCAGTTGTTGGGAGTTAGTCTCAGAGACAATGAATCATGGACAAGACACAATGACAGCATCTGAGGAACTGGAGGAGAAGCTACACGGCTTTGCCTTGATGGAGCCAGATCTTTGAAGCTGAAGAAGCCACGTGGGGACCCTTGCCAGCGATGAGTTGCTTCTGCCACCACTGGATGCTGTTGATGGACCCTGAGTCCTGGAAGTGAGGAGCCATGGGGAGACCCCTGCCAGCACCGGGATTCTGCACCCACTGACCTGTGACTTTGTGAGTAGGAAGGATACATTATAGACTGGTATCGGGCATATGGGCTAATATCGGACTTATGACTTTGAACTGGACTGGGTTGGGATGCTTTCTCAGTGTTCCATTCCTTTTGTATATAAACCATTCCCTTATATCCAAATGCTGTCTATAAATTTGTTCCTCTAGTCTACCCGGACTAACACACCTTGCTCCTAAAGAAAGACATGCCTGTTATTTAAGGACAGATCAGGGGAAAGGATTTAAAGACAACATTCCTAAACCAAGGTAGCTAGTGACTTGACCAACCCCTTTCTCCCACTCTTCAGCAGATGATGGAGTGAATAGCTTTTACAAGATAAGTGATCAGTATCTACTTCTTTACTTCTCCTTCTAGGGGCAAAATAAAAACAGTGTTCAGAATATCAGGGAAGAGAATTTGATGGCATATGTGACTGCCACCAGGCTCCAGTTAGAAACACTCTCATCCAGTGATAACCAGAGAGGAACTAATGGTATACTTGGTAGGGGAGGGAAGCTGCATATTGATGTACATTTGAACAAGGCTTATGTAACAAAATTGAAGAAACATTTGGATAAATCTTCCCCAAACACTCAAAGAAATGAAAGAGAACATACCTATGAAACAAGAGCTGAAACAAAGGAAGCGTGAGGCCAAAGACAAGAGTTTTAAATCATAGAAAGAGGTTTTAAAAGGTGGCACTTGGCCAATGCACCAAGAGGGAAAGCTTTATACAATGAAAGGTAACTTCAAAATACCTGCACCATGGATGAAGTGGTAGACTTCTAACTGCAAGGTTATCAGTTCAAACTCACCTTCTGCTCTATAAAAGATTAGGCTACCTATTCCTGCAAAGATTTACAGTGGTGGAAACACTATATGAGGATGAGTCTGCTTGTACTTGATGTCAGTGGTTTGGGTGGTTTGTCTGTTTGTTTCTTGTTTTTACTTTGGAGTGAGGTATAAGAGGAAATACCCATCAAGAGTCAGGAGTAAAGGTGGAGGGCAGATGGCATGAGACAAAGGGTGTGGAAGGCTGCAGTAGTTATATAACACACACAGTGGATTTTCTTGACGAGCACAGAGCAGATGTCACAAAACCAGATTTATCGGTATAATAGGAAGATGACTGGAATGCGTTCACTAAAAGAGTTCTCTTATTGTACCAGGGCAAATCAGTGTAAAGCCATCAAGACCAATACAAAGTTTCTAAGAAGCAGGGTAACACAAGGTTAGCTTATCATGGAAAAATTCAGGTTAAATCCAGACTTTTCTTCTCCAAGTTGAGTGGCCAAAAGATAATGGACCAATTATTTGCAAATTATGGTGGGGCATAGGCTTTGAGCCAAGACAGAATCCAGATATGATGCTTCTTAGAATACAAACTTGAAGCATATGATGCGCATGTGCTTCTTAAAATATGTACTTTAGTTGATGGAGTATGTAGGAAGAATCAAGACATAGAACTTAAGACTATAAAGAATGAAGTGTGTGGTGAGTCTTGAATCTAAATAAATTTAAAGTTATTAGACCCAAATGACTGGAAATGATGACCATAAAACCAGAATTTACTTATTCTAATGTTATTAGTTTTACATTATGTAGCTTATTCAAAAATAGGATAGATCACAAAAATCCTCGCTCATGCCAGCAGAAGTAATGCAGGGAGAAAGTGCTGGGAGAAGAGGTTGGTTGCTTCATTATTATTTTTTAATGGGAAATCAAGAGATAATGTTTTATTTATAAGGCTGATAAAAATACTTTATCTTCTTTGATTAATTTCATGCTTTTTGCTAGGATTCATCTATTTGATGGTAATATTGCTGCCCAAGCATTCTTATCTAGATAAAAATATAATATATATGTATATTACTTTTAACAGTGGTATTCCTTTGTTTTAACTGTGTATCATATAGATAGCAAAGAATTGGGCTTGCATTTTAGACCTAATTTTAACTCTGCTCTATTTAACAGATCACTTTATTCCAGAATATTCATAATGAGGCCTGGTATATCAAGAAATTGATTATAGAACACAAGTAACTTTTCAGAGACGTGAGGGGGAAAGTGGCTCTTCAATAAGTGTCACTGAAAAGCCACTTATTTACTTAAAAATATCTTTTTTAAAAATAATTTTTTGGGGGGCTCTTACAGCTATTATAACATTCAGTACATCTTCTATATCAAGCAGATTTGCACACATGTTGCCACATACATTTCCAAGCATTTTCCACTTGAGCCCTTGGTATAAGCTCCTCTAAAAAAAAACTCCTCTTTCCCCTTCCCCCCTTTTTAAAATGAATCATTTTATGGGGTACTCATACACCTCTCCTCATGATCCACACATACATCAATTGTATGCAGATCTCATTTGCACACTTGTTGCCATCATCTCTCTCAAAACATCCTCCCTCCACTTAAACCCCCATTTCCAGCTCCCTATATTTCCCTTCCTCCCTCCTCCCATGAACCTTTAAGAATTTACGATTGCTATTTCATATTGTACACTGTCCCTACTGGCCATGTTCCAGAGAGGAGGCTATATGTAGATCCCTGAAATTAGTTCCCCCTTTCTACTCCACCCTCCCTTTACCCTCCCAGTATCACCACTCCCATCACTCATCCTGAGGGAATATCTATCCTAAATTCCCCATGTTTCCGACTCCAGTGTCCATCCCCTGTTCTAGCTGGACTTGTCTGGTAGAACTGGGAGCATGATAGTGGGTGTGAGGAAGCATTTGAGAACTAGAGGAAAGATACATATTTCATTGTTACTACACTGTACTTTAACTGGCTCATCACCTCTCTGCAACCCCCCTGTAAGAGGATGTCTATTGTTGGGCTTTGGGTCACCAATCTGTACTCCCTGCTATTTATAATGATATAATTTTAGTTTTTTGATGCCTGACACTGGATCCCTTCAACACCTCGTGGGAACGCAGGCTGGTGTGCTTCTTCCATGTGGACTTTGTTGCTTCTGAGCTGGATGGCCGCTTGTATACTCAAGCCTTTAAGACCCCAGACACTACATCTTTTGATAGCCGGGCACTATCAGCTTTCTTCACCACCATTGCTATGCACACATTTGTCTTTAGTGATTGGGTAGGGAAGGTGAGCATCATGGAATGCCAATTTAATAGAACAAAGTGTTCTTGCATTGAGGAAGTACTTGAGTGGAGGTCTAATGCCCATCTGCTGTTCTACTACTAAGCCTCTATGTATAAGTTTGTTGATCTATTTCCCCCATTGTCACATATAGATATATACACCTATGTATATGCCTGTATTTAAACCTCTATAAATGCTCTTTACTCCCAGTTCTTTCCTCTAATTCCTTTTACTTTCCTCTTGTCCCACTATCATACTCAGTCTCCATTGGGTTTCAGTATTTTCTCTCTGTTACATTACCCTTGGTCAATTCCTACTGGACTTCTCTCATCCACCTTCTCTCTAATTTCGGATCAATTGATATACCCTTATCCCTGCGCTAGTCAACACCATATCCTTTCCCTCTCCTCCCCTTCTTCCATGGCCCGCACCCCGGAACCATCAGTCCTGTCGTTTTCACCTCCAGACTGTTCATCTTATGTAGATAGACCTGCAAAGATAACAATTTGCACCCAAAAAAGCCTTCCTAAAATGAAGCAATCAAAGAAAATAAAGCAATGATAACAACAAAAAAACCCAATGTCATATATATATATATATATATATATATATGTAAAAAATAACAATGTAAAAACATGTAAATAATTCAAGGTCTGTTCCTTAACCTCCAAGAGTGTCCCCTGGTTGAGTCAGATGGGGTGCCACTCCCTGTTCCCAAGTTTTATCGCGGTCATTCCATCTGCATCTCCATGCTCTGATGCACACCCTTAGTTTGTTTCCCTGGTGTGGTTGTGTCAGACAGGGTATAATCCTGACCCTGTTTCTCCCCTGTTGATCCCAAAAGGCCTTGGGTCAGCGATGGTAGCTGTATTTCATAGTGGGGCTGGCCATATGATCCTCTTTATGCATCGGCTGTTCTGAGTGGGAGTTTCGTCCTGAAGGATAGGTGGATCAGGATGCACTCCATTCTCTTCCTTTGTTCTCATATGCTCTGGTCAGGCATCTCTCATTCCCCAAGCTGCAGCTTCAAGTGCTGACTTCCAAAGCAAACTCCCCTGGTGGAGAGGTGGGTGCC
Source organism: Nesogale talazaci (assembly GCA_004026705.1). Lineage (NCBI taxonomy): Eukaryota > Metazoa > Chordata > Mammalia > Afrosoricida > Tenrecidae > Nesogale > Nesogale talazaci. The sequence goes on from PVJH01019811.1 coordinate 22,446, forward strand.
CCTGTAGTAAGGATTAGGGTTGTGTGCTCAGACTCCTTCATTGGGTCTCTACTTCATACCGCCACACTGCATTCACATCCTGGATCACCGGGTTTAAGTTTGGTCCCTCTTATGCTGTGGAGATATAAACAATACTCTCCTCTTGAGAGGGTTAGTACTCCATTCCCTCGCTACACATCACCATTTGCCCCACGGCCCACCCCCCCATTCCAGTTGGCTACCATATGTAGCCCTGAATTTGCTCTGGCCCCTGCCATACTACTTGGGCCTCTCCCCAGGCATTTCTGAATACAGTAGCAACTCTTTTGCATTTTTTAAATTTACGCTTACCTCAGCGGACTCATGTTGTACCTGTGCTTTTGCGCTTGGCTATCTTCACTTAGCATAATTTCCTCCAGTTCTTCCCATGCGATGATGTGCTTCATGCATTCATCACTGTTTTTCAGCGATGCATAGTACTCCATTGTATGTATGTACCACAGCTTTTTAATCCATTCATCAGTTGATGGAAATTTGGGCTGTTTCCAACTCCTTGCAAATGTGAACTGTGCTGCAATGAACATTGGAGCGCAGATGTCTACTTGTAGTTCATTGCTTGGCTCTTCTGGATATATGCCCAGTAGGGGGATTGCAGGGTCATATGGTTGCTCAATTTCCATCTGTTTTAGATATCGCCAAATTGATTTCCATAGTGGCTGTACATACCTACAGGTTCACCAGCAGTGGATAAGTGTTCCTATCTCCCCACAACCTCTCCAACACTTACTGCTTTCTGATTTTTTGAATCGGGATATCCTTGATGGTGTTAGGTGGTATCTCATTGTTGTTTTGATTTGCATTTCTCTTATGGCCAATGATCGGGAACATTTTCTCATATGTTTATTGGCCATTCTCATTTCTGCCTCTGTGAAACTTCTGTTCATATCCTTTGCCCACCTCCTCAGTGGGCAATTAGTTTTGCTCTTTTTGGAAGCTATCAGGGTATTATAGATTTTAGTAATAAGGCCTTTATCTGATTTGTCATTGCTAAAGATGTTTTCCCAGTCCATGGGTTCTCTTATTACTCTTTTGGCGAATTCTTTTGATTCACATAGGTGTTTAATCTTCAGTATATCTCACCTGTCTATTTGTGCCTCCTCTGTGTTTGTATCCTTCCCTATTTCTGATAGCCTATGTAATCCCTGTGCCAATGTTCTCAGGTTGGTCCCAATTCTCCCATTGAGGGCCCTAATAGTTTGGGGTTTTACTTTGAGGTCTGTGATCCACCTTGAGTTTAGTCTAGTGCATGGAGTGAGGTAAGGGTCTTGCTTCATTTTTCTACAAGTAAATATCCATTTTTTCCAGCACCTCTTGTTGAAAAGGGCATCTGCTTCCCATTTGATATTTATTGGACCCTTATCAAAGATCAGCGGTCTGAGCTGTCTGTATGCTGGTGTTTTTATTTCTGGGTTTTCAATTCTTTTCCATTGGTCTGTGTATCCAGCATTATGCCAATACTAAACTGTTCTGACCACTGTGGCTGTATAGTATGTGCGAAAATCAGGTAAAGCAAGCCCTCCCACGGTGTCCTTCTTCTTAATGAGACCTCGGCTAATTCTGGGCTTCTTCCCTCTCCATATGAAGTTGGTAATCATTTTCTCCATTTCTTTGAAGAAAGATGAGGATAATTGTATTGGAATTGCATTAAACTTATATAGTGCCTTGGGTAGAACTGACATCTTATCCATGAGCATGGGATATTCTTCCATTTGTTGAAGTCACTCTTGGTTTCTTGTAATAGTGTTTTGTAGTTTTTGTCATATAGATCTTTTGTTCTTTTAGTCAGGTATATCCCTAGATATTTCAATTTGTGCGTGGCTATTGTGAAGGGTACCTCTTTTCTTACCTCCTCTTCCGTGGTCTTATCTGATGTGTACAGCAGACCAATTGACTTCTGATTGTTGATCTTGTATCCTGCCCCTCTGCCATACTCCTCTATTGTTTCCAGTAATCCCCTTGTGGAGCTTTTGGGGTTTTCAATATATAGAATTACATCATCTGAAAATAATGATAATTTCACCTCTTCCTTCCCCAGGTGTATACCTTTTATGTCTTTTCTTTGCCTTATGCTGTTAGCTAAAACCTCCAGTACGATATTGAATAAAAGTGGGGGCAAGAGACATCCTTATCTCATCCCCTTTTTCAGTGGGATTTTGTCTTTTCTCCATTGACTATCACATTGGCTGTTGGTTTTGCATATATAGCTTGTATTGTTTGAGGAATTTCCCTTCTATTCTTATTTTCTCGAGTGTCTTAAACAGGAATTGGTGTTGGATATTGTCGAATGCTTTTTGGCATCTATGGGTATAATCAGGTGATTCTTATAATTCTTTTTGTCAACATGGCAAATGATACTAATGGTCTTTTGTATGTTGAACCACCACTGCATCCCTGGTATAAACCCCACTTGGTCATGGTGAATTATTTGTCTTATATACTTTTGTATTCTATTGGTCAGTATTTTATTTAGGATTTTTGCATCAATGTTCATTAGGGATATTGTTCTGTAATTCTCAATTCTTGTGGAATCTTTGCCTGGTTTCGGTATGAGTGTTATACTAGCTTCATAGAAGGAGTTCAGGAGTTTGCCATCTTTTTTATGTTTTGAAATAGTTTGTGTAGGATTGGTGTCAGTTCTTTGAATGCTTGGTAAAATTCTCCTGTAAATTCTCCTGTAAAACCATCTGGTCCATCAGGTGACTTTTTTGTTGGTAATCCCTTGATAACCTTGTCTATTTCTTCTCTTTTTATGGGTCTGTTGAGATTCTTGACGTCCGATGAGTATAGTCTAGAAAGAGACTGTTTTTCCAAGAATTTGTCCATGTATTCCAAGTTGTTGAATTCATTGTAGTACAGTTCTTTGTAGTACTGTGTAATTATCCTTCTAATTTCGTTAGGGTCAGTTGTGATGTCCCCTCTTTCATCCCTCATTGTGCTATTGAATTTTTCCCCCCTCCTTTCTTTGGTTAAGTCTGCCAGCAGTTTTTCAATTTTGTTAATCCTTTCAAAGAACCAACTTTTATCAGGGTTAATTTTTTCCCATTGTTTTCTTATTTTCCCTCTTCTGAATCTCAACCCTGAGTTTTATTATTTCTTTTCTTTTGCTATTAGTGGGATTGTCCTGCTGACTCTGTTCTAGTCGTTGTAATTCTGTGCCAACAGATCAGTTATGAGACACTCTTCCTTTTTCAGGTGTGCCTGTATTGCTATGAAACTTCCTCTTACGGCTGCTGTGTCCCGTAAGTTTTGGTATGTTGTGTTTTCATTCTCATGGGTTTCTGGAAAAATTTTAATTTCATCTCTGATCTGGGCCAGTATGCTCTCCTTTTGTAATAGATAATTATTCATTCTCCATTTATTTTCTCTAGTTCTCTTCATCTTCCTTTTGTTGATTTCCAACCTCATGGCACAGTGATCTTAGAGTTCTGTGTGGTATCAATGTGCTTATATTTATGTAGATTCGCCTTATGTCCCAGTATGTGGTCTATCTTCTAATATGTTCCATGGGGTGGGATGAAAAGAATGTGAATTGTTTTTATTTGGGTGAAAAACTCTGTAGATATCTACCAAATCAAGTTGTCTAATTGTAGTGTTTCGATTTCTAGCCTCCTTGTTGACTTTCTTCCCCTGTGATCTGACTTTCTCAGAGAGTGGTGTGTTGAAGTCACCCACTATGGTTGTTGAGGCTGTGATTTCTTTTTTCATCTTTAGGAGTGTTTGGTTTACATAGTCAGTGGGTCTCTTATTAGGGGAATATATGTTTAAAATGTTTATTGATTCATTGTCTACCTTTCCCTTGAGTATTTATATAGTATCCCTCCTTATCTCTTTTTATGGTTTGCACTTTGAAGTCAATTTTATCCAAGATTAGAATTGCTACCCCTGCTTTTTTTTTTAATTGTTGGTTGCTTGGTATGCCTTTCTCCAGCCTTTGAGTCTCAGTCTATTTTTGCCTATAGTCTTGAGATGTGTCTCCTGTAGGCAGCAGATTGATGGGTTGTGTTTTCTAAGCCAGTCTGCTAGCGGCAGTCTTTTGATTCCCGAGTTCAGTCCATTGATATTTAGGGTTATTATCTCTAACTGTGTAATGTGTGATGTCATCTTCTACCTTTTGTGTTGAGAGTTTCCCTACCTCCCTTTCTTTTCAGTGTATGGTAGATGTGTGTGTGGGGGGGTTGATCGTTCTTGGTTTCTTTCCATCGTTATGCTATTCCTATTTTCAGGGCTGTTTTCTCTTTGCTGCCCTCTGGGTGAGGTTGTTTTATTTGATGTTCTCCTATTTATTTATGCTTGATGTTCTTCTGCCATACTGTGTCAGCAAGGATCTTTTGTAGGGCTGGGTTTCTTCTAACGTATTCTTTGATGTTTTTTCTAATGTATTCCTTGTCTTTCCAGACAAGGAAAACTTGTCTGGAAAAACTCTTACTTCTCCATCTAGCTTGATAGATAATTTGGCTGGGTAGAGTATTCCTGGGTTTGCATTAATTTCTTTCATTTTTTGGAATATATTACTCCATTCTCTCCTCTTCTTCATAGTGTCTGCTGATGGATCTGAGCATATTCTTATTTGGGAATCTTATATGTGATTGCTTTTTCCTCCTAGCTGCTCTCATGATTTTCTCCTTTTCCTCAAAGCTGGATAGTTCAACTTTATGTGTCTCGGTGACTTCTTCTTGGAATTCAGTCTAGCTGGTGTTCTTTCAGCCTCTTGAATGGTTTTCTGGTTTTCATTCATTAAGCTAGGGAAGTTTTCCTCCAGGAAATCTCTGACAATTGTTGCAGATGACTTTTTTGTTGTGTCTTCTTCCAGCAGGCCAATAATTCTGATGTTATTTCTTCTTACATAGATAGACATAGATCTTACATTTTCTTCAATTTCTCTGATAATCTTATTAGATTTTTGTTTGTGTATGTTAAATTCTACTTTGCCATCCTCCAGGTCACTGATGCGGTTTTCAGCTTCCTCAGTCGATTCTCGAAGTCCATGAATCTGTTGTTTTCTGTTATCTTGTCCTTAAGCTCTTATATTTCCCTTTGGTGTGTGGACTTTATCTTCTCTATTAACTGATCCTTTTTCTGTATTGTTTCCCTCATGTCATGTATGACTCCAAGCATCATTCTGAAAATGTCCTTCTGTGGCATATCAATGTCTGCTTCTTCTATGCATGCCATCAGGCTTAGGGCATCTTCTGCCATTGCTTTTTGTTTCACCTGTTTTTTCATTGAGGTTGTTGGGGCTGATTGTTGTTTGCATTGTGTTGTTCTCCAAGTACAGGTGCCATTTTCTAGGGTCTCGAAGAGCACTGGCTCCCTCTGGGAGAATTAAAGGAATGTGCCTTCGAACTTGCTCTGGCTAATTTTGCTATGGAATTATCTTCTTTATCCTCTTGGGACTTCACTCTTTCCCTAGTGAACTGGTGTCCCGTTATCTGGAAGGCAAGTTGGGTTGTTTTCCCAGGGTCCACTGGTGAATTTTTGTGGACCCACAAGGATGCTGTTGCACAGTCTCACCAGGTGCGGGATGGTGCAGCCCACAGCAGTCTGAGGCACTGCAGGAGGTGCCTGCAAGGGGAAGCGTCACGGAATGTTGGTGAGCTACCCACTCCTGAGTAGAGCACCGTGAGTATTGGGTGGAACCACCGGATCAGGCAGATCACTGTGGAGACTGGGCTATGGTTCCTGCAGCAGCTTGGAATTAAGGCCAGCGCTGTTGGAACTGCCCTGGGCTGTGTGGAGCACAAGGCTGGTAGCAGGAAGATGCCTCAGATGGACCCCCCTGAGGACCTGTAAGAGCTCTCCCAAACACAACAACTGGAATTCCCCTGTAGGAAATTGGGTGGCACCAGCTTCTCCTCCCTTGGGCTACTCTGCACAGGGTGGGCCTCTCCCAGCTGGGTGTAGCAGGAGTAGTTGCCCTAGGCTGGGGCGGGGGAGGGGAGTTGGGGGGGAGGTTGGTCTGGTCTGGAGCCAAACTGGAAAAGACCAGGAGTTAATTACAGGAGACCCAATTTGCAGAAACCATGGGGGGACAGAGAACAGCAAATGAAGAACTCAGGCTGCAAGGGCTCAATCTCCACCCTGCACTGGAGGCAAGCCATGGCTCCATCAGAGCCGCGGTTCTGACTAAGCTGCGCTTCTGACCCGGCCACAGTTCCGACCAGGCCGCAGGTCTGACCAGGCCACGGATCTGACTAAGCCGCGGATCCAACTAAGCTGTGGTTCCAACCTAGCCACGGACCCAACTAAGCCACGGTTTCTGATTAAGCGAGGATCTGACTACGCCGCGATTCTGACTTAGCTGCAGCTCTGATGAGACAACACCCTGCGCTGGTCCAAACCTTCCTGGCAGTGGCCCTGGCAGAGACTGTGACAGACAATGGTGGGTCAATCCCCAGCTGGGCTTCACTGTGGCAAGCCCCAAACCCCCAGTCCCTCAGAACCCCGCGAATCTGTTCCCACTTCTCTCCATGATGATCCTCCCATGATTTTGTCGTGCTGAATTTCTCCTTCAGACACTTTGCCAGGGCCGATCCCCTGCTGGTTTCCCTCTGATGAGTGTCACGCAGTCACCATCTTCCTGGAAGTCCTAAAAATACCTTTATAGCAAAATAACACCTAGAGGATAAGTTGCCAGGCCTGGGGTATCAGGAGCATATCAAAGTCAATTGGCATAACATAGCTCATAAATTTCTATCTCCTAATTTGGGGAGTCAAGGCTGAATTCTTACAAGCAGTTATCTAAGATGCAACTATTTAGTGTCTCCTCATCCAGAGGTAAAAAGAGTGACAGAAATAAAAAACACAGGGAAACACTCGTCCAATGGACTGATGAACCTTGCAAACCTCATTCTCCACAAATCATAAGACCAGAAGAACTAGATGGTGCCTGGGTACCGTCACCAAGTGCTGTGAGAAGGATCCTGTGTTAGGTAGGTTTTCTGTGCCACCTTGGCCAATAAGAACATGTGGGATTAATAAGGCCACAGTTTGATTGGGGGACAAAGCGATAAATGGCTTAGCAGGCCCTGCTCCTCTCTCTCTCTTGCTCTGGGACCAGTGTACAGTTGACTGCCTTAGCTAGTTCTCTGCCTCAACTTGCAAACTACACTAAGTGTGGAACAAGCCAACCCATAGATCATGTTGCTAGAGCTTGAGGTTCTTTTGAGGCCTGCTTTGCAACACTGCTGGTGTGTGCATTGTCTCAGCTGGGGACTGTTGGAGCCTGTCATCTGGCACTTTGTGACCTGCCCTGCTGTTTGCTGCCTGTGGCTGGACTGCATGCATTGCTCTGTGGATGACTCAGCTGTCTGCTTCCTTGATCTTGAACCCAGCAGCCTTTGTGAGTTGAAGGACTTCCAGTATACTGTTTCACAGGAGTGAGATGAACTGAGGCCTCTCTACTGCTGTATGGACTAATTAGCTTTTATATTCCTTCATGCTGTATCTATCTATCTATCTATCTATCTATCTATCTATCTATCTATCTATCATCTATCTATGCTTTTGTTTCTCTAGAGAACCCTAACACAGATCCCATCAGAAGGTCTTGGGCAGAGAAGGAGAAAATTTATCACAGAAATCAAAATCTTGGGACTGAGCCCCAGTGGCATAGTGGTTGTGTGCGGGACTGCGACCCACTGGGCTGGCAGTTCAAATCCAACAGCAGCTCTCCACGAGCAAGACTGGGCCTCCCACTTCCACCAGAGGGCAGTGATGCCCCCCCCCAAAAAACATAGAAATCAAAATCTTAGTTGAGACAGTGCTTACTGGTTAGATACGGGTGTGATGCCCTTACTCTTCTGGTTTAGAACTGAACTTACCTTGGAGTTAGAATAATCATGCATTTAAGTTATAAAAAGACAGCATTCACTCAAGGATAAAGCATTAGGAAAGAAGGTGTGGGAACAGGAAAAAGAAGGAGGAAGTAGAATAAACAATGGAAAATTTGAGGGCACTGCAATGAATAAGCTGCATCAGAAAGTGTAGGAATTGTTGAATAGAAAAGTGACCTGTTCTGTAAACCTTCACCTAATTCACAGTAAATAGTAAAAAAGAAAAGAAAGAAAACCCTGCATAGATAAAATATTTAAAAGTAAAAATTGATAAAATATCAATAGGTATAAAAAATGTGTAATACACAAAAATTAATTTAAAGCAATGGAATAAATGTATTTGTATCTAATTATCAACAATAGAATGAATGATTTCAGCAAGTGCTGAGGGCAGGATGAGTAGGGCCTCATGCAGTACTAGCAGACTCATGCCCTGGTACCAACTTCAAGTTCGGCAATACCGTACTGACATTTTTAATGTATCTGGCAGCCAGTCAATCTGGTGTCAGTTTGAGGATTAAGAGTGTAGGGGTGGAGTCCAGCCTGTCAATCTGGAGAGAGCCAATGATACTTCTGTGTGGGTGTGGTCTTCTCCTGAGAATTCTTGGAGGCAGAGACACTATCTCTCTCAATTCACTTCCTTGACCACTTTCTAGTGAGAACACTGACCTGGAGACTCTCTACTGACATCCCTGTGAGACATCTCTGAGGAGAAGACACATGAAACTACCCTAGTGCCCTGAGCCGGATCAGCCACATGGGTACAACCGGAGAAGCCACAGAGAGACCCCTGCCAGTGCTGAGATGCTTCTACCACAACTGACTTTGCACCCACTGGCCCGTGATCTTCCTGCATGCAGCATCATTGTGTATGTTTCATGAGTATGGAGAGGAATCGATAGATTGCTGTTGGAAATATGGGCTAATATCGGACTTATGAACTTGGACTGAACTGGTTTGGGATGTTTTCTGAATGTACAGTTGCTCTTGTATATAAACCTTTCTTATACACATATGAGTGCTTATGAACTTGTTTCTCTAGTATACTCAGACTAATATAGTATCAATAAATTTTAAAGCATTGATACTGATTTTACCTTTAGGATCGTCCTCTATTGCCATACTCTACCAGGTTCAAAGAACATGAAATTTTTCCATGCATTATTTGCAGTGTCAAAAATAGCAGGAAAAAACCTTCAAGTTACCATAAGTGATTCCCTGAGATAATGAGGTAATTCTACTCTGTATGAAACACAACATTTCATTTTACTCTCAATGATGGCTTTCACAGCAGACTGGGTTCCCATTCAACCATTTTGATAGAAGTGCTCAGTGACATTGCTTACTTTTTTCATAATGCATGAGCATCCTCATTGTTTCCAATTTGGTTATTTCATTGTCATTAATCTAGTCTCCCTGTACCCTTACATTCTCATATGCTTGAAAGTAGTCATTGATCTTATTAAATCTATCATTTTGATGGTAAAGGGACAGAATTCCAACTTCAACAAGGACATTTAAAAGGAAAAGAAATGTATTGAGGAACTATCTGCTTTGGCTACCAGGCTGTGGAGAATCCCCAAGGAGAATGGATTCTGAGACTTGAAGCTGCTAGATTTCTTCCACGCCACTGAAGTCTCTGTTGGCTCCTGGTTCATTATTGACCCCATCCCCCCACCCCAGGCAACAGGGCTGCCTCCCCTCTGAGTGCATGTGGGAATAGAGAGCACTAGGCTCCTTCTTCACGCACAGCTCTGAAAGGTTACGTACAATTCAGTCTTCCAAATACTCCTCAGAGTATTGAATCTAGATTCTAGATGCCCCCCTACTATGCACAGCAGTGTGAAAAGGTTCACAGACGTTTCTTCTGCTAGCAATGGAGTCACGCTCAGGAGGCTTTCTGGAAAGAAAGAGCAGGGAGTGTCCTACCTCATATCCGACCCTACTCTGGGAAATATGAATGTCCAGCCAGTTTATCCTGGGTGAAAAGATGGCGCAGACTCCATGGCACCCAACAAGGACACAGCCTCCACAGCACTCATGCTTGTACCGCATTTCCCCTGGAAATAAGATCTACCCATAAAATAAAGCCCTCGCACGATTCTTAAGCATTGTACCATATAAGCCCTACCCCCAAAATAAGGCCTACTGATGGGCGTGGCTATGTACTGTATCTGAACGCCCCTGCATTACGTCTCAGTGCGGCAGCGACGAAGACGGGCAGCTCTTCTCATCTGCCCCATCATGAGCTATCTGCAGACTCACTATTTCAATAAACAAACCATTCAAAGACCATTTGTCCATGGAAATTAATGACTCCATTGAAAACAGAATGACAAGAAATCAGCGTGGAAACTTTGTGACGCCTAGCCTGCAAGAGGTCACGCTTTGGGGGAAGAATTCATGGGATAAAATCACTGCGAGTGTTGTCACCAATGCGCTGTGAGCAGGTTACATGGATCGAGAGCTCTATTGCTTGACAGGAGACAGTGGGGCCAATGGTTCTAAAGGAAATAGACTTGCAAGAAATTCAGGATGGAATTCGGGTTTTGGAGAGTTATGATGATGTTCCAGAAGAAGATGACTTCACTATATTTGAATAAATGTAGATTGTTGTACTGTACCTAAAAAAAATCCCACATCCCCTGAAATAAGTTTTAGGGGGTCTTCTTGAGGAAAAATAAATATCAGACCCTGTCTTATTTTCAGGGAAACGTTGTACCTCCGTTTTTATCCAGGAGGGAGGCCTCCCAGAAGTTAGCAACCAACTTGCTCATGTGCCCATTGCCTATATGCTTTCAGACAGAGCAAAAACACAGCATTCATTACTGACATGTTTGCCCACTGGAGTTTCAGGAAGGCGACTTTCCTAGAGAACAGTAGAGGTTGAACATGTGAATGAAATCAGATACGTTAGCAGGCAGAAAGGGATGGGACAGCTCTTAAGCATTTGATGAGCAGTGACTGCCATAAAAAAGTCAATCCATGCACGCCCCACCCCCCAAAAAAAAGTCAATCCAAAGTGATCAAGATAAGTGTCAATAGATTAGGCTATTGATTGGGTACCAATCCGAAATCCAGCTATTTTTGTTGTTGTTGTTTCAAAGGATCTACTTCAAACACATGACACAGAAAAGTCCAAAGTGAAAGGACAGAGAAAGATGTACTAGATATATGCTAACCAAAGAAAACTGGAGTAACAGGTATTACTAGAGACAAAGAATATTATTGGTGATACAGATGGGGTACTGGATATCTCTTCTTGCCCTTCTTTCATGTCTCAAGAATGTCTCTGAGAAAATAAAATTTGTTAAAAGAGAAACCCCCACTTCATACTATTTGAAGAAGTGAAGTAATTTACTAGTTATTTCTTGGTACAACCAGGAAGTAAAAGAATACTGAATCGTGGAAGGCCTGGACTATCACAGGAGCCCTGTGACACTATGGGTGAGGCCTTGGGCTGTTAGCACAAAGTTCAAACCCACTAGCCCTTCCAAGAAGGAAAGATGAGCCTGTCTATTCCTGGGAAGATTTACAGTCTCAGAAATCAGATATTGATTGGGTTACTCTGTTTTCATTTTCAGAGTTTCATTTACAAGTAAAAGTATAGGTTTAATTTGCCTCCTGAAGGTAAGAAAATCATTAATTATTATGAGAAGTACGATTAATATTTGAAATAAACAAACAAGCTCACTGCATGAGTGATGCCAACTCCTAGTGACCTTTAGGATTGGGTCGAGTTTCTGAGACTGTCACCTTTACGTCTTTCTCCTGAGGAGAGGCGGGGGGTTTCTGAGTTGCTGACCTTGGGGGTGATCCCTTCTGATAACACGTCTGGAGATGAAGTCTTGCCATCCTCACTTCCAAGGAGTATTCTGGTCATTTTTCTCCCAAAGCAGATGTATTTGTTCTTCCTTATTCATTGTCTGTTGCTATTCATAAGGTTTTCAGTGGCGAATCCCCCAGAGACCAATTCCTTTTTCCTACTCTGCAAGCTCTGCCTACACCTGCCCATCCTGTGTGATCCTACTGGCAGTTCAAATACCAGTGGCATAGCTTCCAGGGGGCTCAGTAACCCACATCCCACCACAGGACAGCAAGCTGACAGGCAGAAGGTGGTCAGAATTCATAGCATGTTTGTTATCAATTTAACTATAGAATAATATTTGATAAGTGCAGGTATAAGTTGCTTAATGTAATATTTGTTAGATTATTAGAAAACTGACAATAAAATTGTCTTTGTAAACTCTTCCTTTCCTCTCTAAAATCATCACTTCCCTCCTAAAATTTGAATTACAACATTATCAGTGATTGAGTGAAAGTCTTTTAGATTTTTCTTCCTTTTCCTTTAATTACAACTTCATTCTCAGTAAAGTTAATGATATAGGCTCAAAAATACTAATCACAATATTGTACCTAAAACAGCAAAAAATACTTGACAAAATCAGTATTGTGAAAACACCAGCAGTGTGGAAAACTGTTGTGTGCTTAGAGAAAGTACAGGAGAAACCATGGGCTTGGACATGATCAGGTCAATGGGTAATGATGACCTCTCTGTCTGGGTTGTGTTCACACCCACCTGCTGCCGTCATGGTGACTCTGTAGCACAGCCCCCTGAAGAGCACAGTAAACTGCAAATCTTTATGGAAGCAGACAGCCACATGTTTCTCCCACACAGCTAATGAGTTTGAATTGTTGGCCGCAGTTAGCAGCCCCACTTGTAAGCCCTAAGCCACAGGATTCATTCCCAAACCTCCCCTATTCAATGCCATTGAGTGCATTCTGCCTCAGCAACTCTTCTGGACAGGAGAGAACTGGACCTGTGGGCTTCTGAGACTGTCATTCTTACAGGAGTAGAAAGGCTGGTCTTTCTCCCCTTGAGTGCCAGGTGGTCTCCAACTGTTGGCCTTGTGGATAGCAGTCCAATGCACCCAGCCCACTACACCATCAGGGTCCTGCTGAGGACTCATTGGAAGGTTTAAAACATATATTAGCTTAGAAATTTGGTCCTCTAAGTTAATTGATACAAGTTAACTAGATTACAGGAGTTTTTTTTTTTTGGGGGAGGGGGGCATCACTGCCCTCTGGTGGGAGTGGGAGGCCCAGCCTTGCTCCTGGAAAGCTGCTCTGGATTTGAACCGCCAAGCCAGTAGGCCGCAGTCCCGCATTCAACCACTACGCCACCGGGGGTCAGCCCAGGAATATTTTTATGAAATATGATATTTCTATAGAAACACTTCACAAAAGTCTTATAGACAAATGATTTTGGTGTCAACCCTCTGACAGTATTGTTCTGTATGGTGGGCACACTCGCCCCTCCCTAGGGCACCACAGCCGTGACCTCTCCTCTGGCATGCAGCTCATATGTCTCAGGTGAGTAGCTAAACCTTGTTTTTTTCCCCGTGTCATCCAGGATTTCACATCTGTAGGGGAGAGGAGGGCGGTGTACTTTGTTACCTTACCAGAAGTGTACATGCCTAAAGAGAGATCTTTTAAATATCCAGGTTTCACAAACCTTTAATATACTCCTGACATTGTAAATTCCCATAGTATAGACTTGGAATGCTGTGCTTACCAAATTTATTTTTTAATTTTCAATGATTTTATTGGGGGCTCTTACAGCTCTTATAACATTCAATACATCATTTGTATCAAGAATATTTGTACACTTGTTGCCAAATTCATTTCAAAATATTTTCCACTTGAGCCACCAAATTTATTTTTTAAGCTGTCTCTTTGCAGAGCATGCCCACCAAACATATTTTAGAAAAAGGGGGGAAAAAACCTATTAAGGAAGGGAATAGTCGTTGAAGGGAAGGTTTTATTTGTATAAAATCATCTTGCTCTCCACGTCCTGATTTGGGTTTAAATACCAGCTAAAGGCCAAAGTCACACCTATTTGCCCAGTGTCATACCCACCGGGGGTACCCAGAACATGGCTGTTGATTTGATTGGTAAAATGACTTCTTTTTGTTTTATGCTAGGGATTTGCCTCTATTGGACCGATACACTCTCCATCTAGCCATTATTAAAACATGAATTGGGGTTGCCTGCTTTGTAGGGCTGGGACAATCAAAGCTGGTTACTGAGAGACGTCGCATTCTGAGACCAGGTGGACAGCTTACTGTTGGGGTGTCGCAGCAGAAGCTCCACGTGTGGGGAATGTGGATGTTTGAAGTGATGCTGGCAGAACTACTCAGAGGCCAGCCCTGTCATCCTTATAGTCACCACCTTGAGGGGTACTGGAGGAAAGGATTTCTTGGGGCACCAGTTCCCAGGGACATTAGTTTTCTATCGAGAGGGAAGGGGCCCAGTCAGGCCACTGTGCACTGAATGGCTGGATAAAGCCACAGGTCAAGTTCAACATCACAAGCCTTTCAAGTAACTAACTCTTCCTAATTGCTTTACAGATATTGTCTTTGCCTGCTATGTGGCTAAGACTTGACAGTTTAAAGTTTATCCAGTGATTTAATTTTTAATATAGATATTGTGTTTTTCCACGACCTACCTGTCAGTTTGCAATACTGTGTTGGTTAATGGGTTACTGTGGTGCTGGAAGTTATGACACTGGTATTTCAATTATCAATAGGGTCCCCCCACCATGGACAGGGTTCAGTGGGGCTCTAGCCTAGAAGAAAACCCTGGGGACCCAATTGTCACACGGAGCCAATGAAAACCCTGTGGGTGACAGCAGCCCCTTGAGTTGAAAATATTCAAGATCAGCAGTGGCCCCAGCAGTGGAGTTGAGCACACATGCAGTCATAACAATGGCACGGGATGGGGCACTGTCCTTCTGTTGTCTGGATGGCCATGACCCAGGTCCAGTTTGACAGCAACTAACAATAACTCAGTGTGTGAAAGGGACGGGGTTACAGGCTTCAATACAGGAAAGATTTTAAATCGCTTCTGGAAATTGGGAAAGAGAATACATTGATTTGGCAACACAATTAAATTTCTGGACAATGTTGAGGGCCTAGATAAGCTGAGCAGTCATAACTTTATAGCAGAATCAGCTTGCCTTACATTAAATATGATGGGGTTTTTGCATCGTTTTCAATAATAATCTCTACTTTAGCTCTAGGTTCTAATATTCATTCCAGTGGCTACACAAAACTCACAGATATAGTCCCCAATAAAATGATTTAAAAAAAACCCCATGGACAATATTTGTCATTGAAGGAAGTTGTAGGCTATGATGCAAATGAGAAACACTTGGGATACAATTGTTTATCAGGACATGTTACATAGTTCTTTCAGATCAGCTATTAACTACCTAAAGGGGGCATACTACTCTGCTGTAAATCTCAACTCAAAGGCATCCACCTCAAGCTCTGTGGATCAACAAATCCAAGTCTCTGAATTAAGTGCCCAGACCATCTGTAACAGTTAGGTTTATTGTGCCAACCCCCACATGTGGGGTCAACTGAAGGACAAGTTAATTGAAGGATGGAGAGATAAATGCCTTTGCCTTTGTGATCTCTTGCTCTCTGATGGTCAGACCAGATGCACCTGCCTTAGCTAGTGCTCTGCCTCAGCAGGCAAGGTTCACTTCCTTGGAGACGTCCCTGAAGAGAAGCCGCATGGACTTACCCTGATACAGCCCTTGGTGTGGAGAAGCTGCATGGAACCCTGCCAGCACTGAGATGCTTACACCACTGCTGGATTCAAATACTTTCTACCTACTGGTCAGTGATTTTCCTGCATTCCATGTCATCGTGTGTGTTTTGTGAGTTTGAGGAGGACTCTGTAGATTGGTGTCTGAAATATGGGCTAATGTTGAACTTATGGGCTTGGACTTGACTGGGTTGGGGTGCTTTCTTAATGTACACTTATCCTTTATATAAAACTCTCTTTTATACACATATGAGTGTCTATAGATTGTTTCCCTAGTCTACCCAGACAAACACATCACCCAACTCCAGAAAGCCTCAACCTGAAGGCACTTGATTCTACCTCTAAGTCAGCAAGCCCAGTTTCCCCAATTAAGGGTCCAGGGCACCCACTCCACGAATCTGCCTCTATCAGGCTCTTTTGATATTCACTTTAATCTTTCTTTTTCTGTCCTTTTTCCCTTCATGTGTGATGTTCACCAGGTCTTCTGTCGTGTTTAATGACTCAGATACATTCTTGAGCTGTCCTCAAAATGCAGGTGGCAGATGTTTATAAATACTATGAAGAACATTTAGAGTAAAATAGACCTGTCTTCGAAGGAAATTTTTGAGGGGTTGAGGGAGGGAGAAAATGAGTCTGGTGGAAATGAGAGAGAGTAAATTGTAGGGTAAGGGATGACACATGCAAATGCTCTCAGATGGGCCAAAGCTTGGCATGTTTAAGTAGTAGTAAATGCTTTATGAAGCTTAGATTTGCCATTTGCTGGTAGTATAATATATTTCAAAATAGGCATGAAGGTTGGGAAAGGGGAGGAGAAGTGTCTACTAATATATGGCTTTACTACATCAGGAATAAACATTCTTTACTAGTGTAAAAAAGGAAAATTACATGAGCAAATACTCATTGAAGAAGTATCAAAATTGCGTTAATAGCAGCAATAAATGTCTATATAATACTTTGTTCCAAGCACTGTCTTAAAAGCTTTAAATTATTAACTCAATCCTTTCAAAACTTCCATGGGCTAACCCTATTACTTGTCTCTGCTTATAGTTCAGAAAACTGAGACACTGATAATGTGCCGTAGATCGCACTGCAGGTAAATGATGAAGCCATGTAGAACCCTTCACCCTGGCATGATTTCCTCACAATCAGAAGGAAGCATGATAGAAAGGAATATGTACTATAACCTAGGCTTAATGGACTATCTATGTGAAGGAAGCATTTACTTCAGGCATGTTAATGTAATAAGTGCTAGATATTTGGAAATCAAATAGAAAACAGTATAGATTTTAAAGATGATTTGTTAATTGCATACATGTGTTTGTATACACACATACCACACATACATATATAAACATTTTATTGGGGGCTCTCACAACTCTTATCACCATCCATCCATCTATCCATTGTGTTAATGTTGTACATAGGTTGCTATCATCATTTTCAAAACATTTCCTTTCTACTTTAGTTCTTGGGATCAGTTCATTTTCCCCTTTTCTGCCTTTCCTACCTCATGAACCCTTTATAATTTATATATATATTTTCATATCTTAAGCTGACTGCTGTCTCCCTTCACCCACTTTTCTGTTGTCCATCTTTCTGGGAGGGGTTATATGTTGAACATTGTGATCGGTTCCTCAGCATGTGGAGTGCCATGGAAGGCGGACCGAGGTTCCCCAACCAAGGGGAGCACCCCAAAAGGTGGGCGGGACTTCCCCCGAGGTGTGTAAAGTGCCTTGGAGGGTAGGCGTGAGTTCTCCTGCAGTGGGAGGTGGGTGGGATTTTCTCAGTCACGTGTTACTCCCACTAGGTGAAGGGGAGTGGCCTGGAGACTGGCTGTGGCATGTAAGAAGAGAGAAGGAAAAAAAAAACTGAGCCCGCTGACTGTTGTGGGGCGGGGAGACAGAAAAAAGAGAAACAAAAGTAAATATATAGCTGAACCCCAGTTACCTGACCGTGGGGCTATAAGGGTTTAAACCCTATGCAGATGGGGCAGCAAGCTGTGGTTGTGTTGAATGTGGTAATCCCAAAGCCCACAGCTCCTCAAAACCTACTGGGTCTGTGCCCACTTCTCTTTCTGATGCCCCTCCTGTGAGCCAGCAGCGTGGAATGCCCTCTCAGTCGCTCTCCTGTGCTGATTTCCGCAGAGTCCCTCTGGTATGTGTTACCCACCCAGTTGCCACCTTGCTGGAAGTCTGCCATCAACATGTTCAAAACATGTTCTTTCTATTTGAGCCTTTGGTATCAGCTCATTTCCACCCTCCCTCACCCTTCCTCCCTCACGAACCCCTGAAAATTTATTTTTAAAAATATTTCATGTCTTACACCAACTGCTGTCTCCCTTCACCCATTTTTCTTTTGTCTATCTCCCTGGGAGGGGGTTATATGCAGAACCCTTATCCTCCTTGTATCGCTTAAACCCCTTGAGGGGTTTATCTGTCCTGGATTCTCTGTGTTCTGAGCTCTTATATGTACTAATGTACATGTGCTAGTACAGCTGTATTTGTAAGGTAAATTTGGGGTCATGATAATATGGGGTGAGGAAGCATTACAGAACTAGAGGAAATCTGTATGTTTCATAAGTGCTGTACGGCATCCTGACTGGCTTGTCTCTTCTGACCCCGCTATAAGGGATGTCCAATTGTCTATAGATGGGCTTTGGGTATCCACTCCACACTCTTCCATATTCACATTGATAGGATTTTTTGTTCGGGGTCTTTGATGCCTGATACCTGATCTCATCGACACCTCATGATCACACAGGCTGGTGTGCTTCCTCCATGTGGACTTTGTTGCTTCTCAGCTCGATGGCCATTTGTTTATTCTCAAACCTTTAAGACCCCAAATGCTATATCCCTCGGTAGCTAGACACCATCAGCTTTCTTCAATACATTTGCTTATGCATCAATTTTGTCCTCAATAATCATGTCAAGGAAGGTGAGCATCACAAAATGTCAGGTTATTAAAACAGAGAGTTCTTGCATTGAGGGAGTACTTGAATAGAGACCCAATGTACCTCTGTTACCTTAATACTTAACATTTAAATATATGTATATAGATCTATTTCCCATCATTATATATAACTATATTACATATATAAATATATTTGCATATTGAGAGGTCTGAATACATGCCTGTATATAGACCTCTATAAATGCTCTTTGCCTCCTAGTTTTTTATTCTATTTCCATTTACTTTCCTCTTAACCCACTATGATGTTCAGCCTTCATTTGGGTTTCAGTAATTCCTCTTGGCTACATTGCCCTTGCTCAAACCTCACTAGCCATTCTATTCTCTCCTCACCATTGAGGAGATCACTTTTTGTTCTCTTGTCCCTGGGCTTGTTAACAATCCTTCCTTTTCCCTGCCTCCCCTACTCTCTTGTCCTCCCAGAACCATTGGTCTCAGATTGTTTATCTAGCCTCTCTTGTCTAGGTAGACTTGCAGAGACAATAATAAGCACAAACAAGACAGAACAAAAGAAAACAAAAACCAACCAAAAAAGAAAACCCTATAAATAGTTTCAGGTCTGTTTGTAGACTGTTAGGAGTATTTTCCAATTGAGTCTGATGGGATGCCACTCCATAGGCCCAAAGTCTACTTTTGGTATTCCATGGGAGTTTCATCTCTTTGCTCCCCTTGCTGCTCTGTTGCATGCCCTTAGTGTTTCACCCTGCTGTGGTGGGGTCAGATTAGACACAATTCCCACATTGTGTCGCCAGTATTGTCCTCCATTGTGATGTGGGTCAGAGGGGAATGTTGTGTCTCATGGTGGGGTTGGCCCTAAGATCTTCTCTGTGCGTTGGCTACTCTGTGCAAGAATATCATCCTTGGGGCTTGGTGGGCCAGGATGTGCTCCACTCTCTCTCCATCCCTCTTCATTTGCTCTTGTGTGCGTCTATCACATGTGCCCTTCTCTCTGAGCTGCAGCTTCAGTCCCATCCTCTGAAGTGCATTCCTCTGGGTGGGAGCATAGATGTTTTCCATTCTTCTTATTATTTCGTATTTCATAGAGGGA
>PVJH01019812.1:0-41955 GCA_004026705.1 Nesogale talazaci
CAGGCACTCACGTATGTGACCCTGAAACCCGAAGCGCCTTCACCATGTTGCCGCAGAGAGTTTTTTTGGCATCTTATCCACATGCCATACGATTCAATAGTTCAGTCCTACCAGAATTGTACCATCATTACCCCCAGTTGACTTTAGAACATGTCCTTCCCCCCCGCCCTCTGATTAAATTGCTTCTAAAATGAGTTGTGTCATCATAATCAGTTCAAGTGCTCCTTACCCCCCTTGCATGTATTGTTTGCTCCCACCCCCACCCCCTCTAGAAACCCTTGCAGCCATACTTTTCTCCACGCACCAACTTCTCCCGTACTTTACACACTGGGAAGCCCCGAAGAAACAGCATTTGGGAGACTTCTTTCTGTGCTGATTGAGACTCCACTGTCTTCAGAGACCCTCAGCCTCACCCCTTTTGTCACTAGGAAGAAGCCCTGCGCCGGCAGCGGGAGCAGGAGCTGGCACTGAGGCGGCAGCGTGAGGAGGAGGAGCGGCAGCAGCAGGAGGAGGCTCTGCGAAGGCTGGAGGAGAGGAGGAGGGAGGAGGAGGAGCGGCGCAAGCAGGAGGAGCTGCTCCGCAAGCAGGTGACTGTGGGGACTGATGGCTGGCGGGTGCTCCATGCACCCCTGAGTAGTGTGTTCACCCGTTGTAACTCCCTGTGGAGGCGAGATGGCGCAGCCCTCCTAGGAAACCACGCTGTTTGGGGATCACTTTGATGCTTCCGAGGCTTGAGCAGCGGGTGCACAGAGATCCCGCACTCATGTCTGCTGGGAGTCCTGAGCTCGCCCTGGCCAGCTGTGCTGATTACAGCCCCTGCTTCGATCTCAGGTGCCTTGGTTTTAAAAGGGAGTCCTTCTCTGCCCCTGAGGGCCACTGGACCTCGCATCAGAATCGTTCTTGTGCCCATGGGTTCCTTTGGGCTGGACCGGTTTCTCAGACTTCCCTTGGCTGTGGTGACCTGGAAGGGTGTACAGAGGTCAGATGTCTGATGGGACACTGTGCTGGGGTTTGTCCTAGGCATGTCTCCTGGGGGCATGTTGACCATTCTGGGAAGGAGGCTCCCAGGGCAGTGAGTGCCGCAGTCCTGAGGAGAGCTGTTCACACGGAGGTTGGTCATCTGGCTGACATGGTGTCAGTTGGGCCTGTTCTCCCCCTTCCCGGCTCTCTTAAATTAGTAAGATGTGACTTCTCACAGCCCATTCTGGGGAGGAGGGGCAGAGAGCTTGTGGTCAGCAGGAGATGGAGCTGGGGGCTGCCTGCTCCTGTGGGGCTGTTGATAGGACCTCTCTTGGAGCCCACAGCTCCATTTGACCCCCGGCGCTTTATGAGCTGGGTGGAAAGGGGGTCCTGGGATCGGGGGTGTAGGGACTGGTGGTGTGGCCCAGGCTCAGTGTCCCAGTGGCTTGGCTTGGCTTGTGTGCAGTGAGCCGGCTTGCAGAGGCACAGGGAGGGCTGAGGGTCGAGTGGGGTGGGGTGATGGGGAGGACGCACCAGGCAGAGGAGCCTGGGGAGGGAAAAGTGACTGACGGTGAGCACCTGTGGGCCTGAGCTCCAGACAGCTGAGGCCTGGGCTGGGATCTGGTGGTCTTAAAAAGGTGCTCTGTTTCCAGAGCGCTCTGAGGCCAGGCAACTCCTAGTGCTCTCTCAGCACACTGTCCAGGCGGGGGCTCTGCTGCGCACATGCCCAGGCCCCCGTGGCCCCCGGGTGTCAGGATTTCCACCACCGAGGCAAAGGGGGGCTGTGCTGCCAGCACCCAGCCTGCCCTGAGCTTCCTGGCCAGGGTTCCCGCCTGCCAGGAGGAAGGGTGCTTTCTGTGAGTTCGCTTTCCACAAAGATCTAAAGAGCTGCCCATTTTCATTAACCCAAAGCAGAGGGTTTTCACTTTTACCAGAAAGATGAATGCATGTTTCATAGGGTGCTGTTATACTCAGCGCTTCTCCACATCCATCTGCCCGCCCTCTGTGGTGCTGTGAGGGTGGTGGTTTCTTTTGGTTTTTTTTGTGAGGGCGCTTTGAGGTGCTGTCGGGGAGAATTAAAAAAAAAAAATCTCACTGCAATAGCACAATTTAATTCATGGTGCCTGATTCAGAGCAAATTGCTCTTGTGAGTTTCCAAGATTGCATCTTAACAGGATCGGAAAGCCTCATTTTTCTCTCAAGGAGTGGGTGGGGATTTTGAACTGCTGACTTTGAGGTTAGCTGCAATGGGGCTTTTAGCGCTGCACCAGGAGGGCTCCTTTCTGTCAGATTTGGGCTTTCTGTCGTGGGTCACCAGGAAGCCTGTGCTTTTTCAGTAGCATCTGCAGTCATTTGATAAAACCCTCCCAACATTACATAGCGTGTTCTTGTTTTTGACTGTGGTTTCTTTCCCTTTTCCTTCTGGGAAGGAAGAGGAGGCTGCAAAATGGGCGCGAGAAGAGGAGGAGGCTGCGCGGCGGCTGGAGGAGGACCGACTGCGCCTGGAGGAGGAGGAGCGCAAGAGGAAAGAGCTGGAGCTGCAGAGGCAGAAGGAGCTGATGCGCCAGAGGCAGCAGCAGCAGGAGGCGCTGCGCAGGCTGCAGCAGCAGCAGCAGCAGCAACAGCTGGCACAGATGAAGGTAGGGGGTGGCAATAGCAGGAGAGGCCTGTGCCCTGTGGGTTGTTGGATGGAGCCCCTGGTGGTGGTAGTAGAGATGTCCCTGATGAGTGTGGGATGGGCAGATGAAGTTGCAGCATGAGCAGTGAGACGGGCCCTGCTAAGGACATGTGCCCTGTCCAGATGGATCACCTCCACATGGAGTCTTCAGGGAGGGAATGTGAAATCAGTGAGCAGTCTCTGTGGCTGGATGGGGCTGTATGAGAGAGGACCCAGCACAGTGGGAGAGGTGCAGTGAGTGCAGGCAGAGCTGCATACCCCCTGCTTGCTTGGGACTTCACAGTCTTCAGGAGAACCAGCATATGAAGGACTTCCACCAGGTGGAATCTTCACAAGAGCCGGAATGATGAAATGCTCAGAGACCTGGAGTCAGAAATCCAAAAAGGAAGAACGCATCCTGCATATTTCAACCCATAAGAACAGAAGAAAACTCCGGCCTCTACCAGCTATACCGAAGGATGCTGTGGGCTGAAAGGAGTACACAAGAGTCACAGTACCAAAAAGAACAGGCTGCCATTCCGCCATCTCAGGAGATGTCTGAGGACCAATGGTGTTAAAAGGAGGCCCCAGTGAAGTGACAAGATGCCAACTGCTGGGCCTCCAAGGACTGGTGATGCACCAGAAGCATCCACCGACTTAACAATTTGGAATCCAGCTGCTCGGCCCGACAGTGAGGAGAGACCATGTGTGTGCCCATTCCAAAGGGCGGGGATCCAACAGAAGGTGGAAATTACCCGACAGTGTCGTCACGAGGAAGTTTCATTGACCGAGCACTGCTGGAGAGTCGGGCCAGATTCAGAAGAGGACATGGAACTGCTGAATCAGATGGAGCCTGGCTGAAACTGAGATTGCCCACTCAGAAGATGCTGCTGCCCAGTGTGGTGTTGACTGCAGAGGTGTGACTCTGGAGGGGTGGGTGTGCCCTGTAGTCCAGCCTGGGGCTCCCTTTGAGGAAGCCGGCTCGTGGGCATCTGCATGCATTCAGGCCCCACGCAGTTCCTGTATGCAGGTCAATAGAAACCTGGGTGCTGTGGCAGCAGCCTCTGCTTTCCCTTCAGTCTTCCTGGGACTGGTGGACCGGTCTCCCTGTTGCTTTGTAGGACTGATCCCCGGGTCTGTTTGTCGAGAGCAATGCTTGCTGCCTTCTTTGACTTGATCTGACTCATGTCTCTTTGTGTGTCAGTGCCAAGTGTAATATGCCCCACTCCTGAGAGGGGAGATCAAATGTGTGTGGGGTCCGTTCTACATTGTTCAAAATCATCTTGGGTTTGGGGTGGGCGGCAAATGCGTTCTGAGAATCGGTCAGGGTGAGACGGGTTCAACATTGTGGATGGAGCTATGGGGGACTCTTCTGCTTTGGGCGTGCACACTGCTGCCGCGCTCCTCTGTCTCTTGCCCACTAGCCCTCATTAGAGCCTCTCCTTCCTCTCCCCAGCTTCCCTCCTCTTCTACGTGGGGCCAGCAGTCCAACACAACGGCATGCCAGTCCCAGGCCACGCTATCACTGGCCGAAATCCAGAAACTAGAGGAAGAGCGAGAAAGGCAGCTTCGAGAAGAGGTGAGTGTCCATGGTGCAGGTAGACTGGCAGGGTTCCAGGAGAGTGAGGGGCCATTAACTGGTCCCTGGGGATGGAAGGAAACCATCTCTGGCAGGATTGCTGGCGTGGCTGCTGCACCACGACTTCCAGGCCACAGGTCCAGCCCTGTAGGAGGCGCTAGCCCCTGACTCAGGTGGCCCCAAGCAAAAAGGGAGCAAAACGCCGCCCCTTGCCCACCTTCCTCACCAAGGGAGGGAGTCCGACTGCTGTGACTCACAGGGTCTCCATCGACTGGGTGTGCAGACAGCTTCCAGACCTTTCTTCCTGGCCGATCTTTGTCGGAAGCTCTGCTCAAACTGCACCATGCAAACCCCCACTAATGATGGTTAGGGCCCCAGGTGCTTCGGCTGTGGAGCCCGCCATGGAGCCCGCCCTGCTGGAACGGGGCTGGGCAGCCCACGCCTGTGTCTGCCTGCAGCTCCGGAGAACCACTCACAGGGAGATCTGTGGGTGCCGGTGCGTCTGTGCCGTTGATGCTCCGGATGCAGACGACACTCTTCCTCCGAGGCAGCAGTGTCCTCATTTGCCAGGATGGAGGAACCTTTGCCCTTCCACTCCTGCTCTCTGGTTCAGGACACGCAGGCAGGGTGGGGAGTATGCCAGCCGCGAGTGCAGGTCTTCAGGGCAGCTCATGGGGACTCACCGTCCCTGGGGCCTACCTTCATCCCTTCTTGGTTCAAGTCGAGGGAGTGGTGTCGGGACAAGAATCTGCTGTCCTGAAGCTCGCTCTCAGGGAGACTTGCAAAACAGAGCACGTCACAGTGGAGGGGGAGTGGTGGGTCTTGAGAGAGGCTGTGGGGACTGATCTGGAGAGGGTGCTCTTGGGATGTGCTTTGAGGCCGAGCAGTGAGTTTGTCAGAGAATTGCCCGCCATCTTGAGACCGGGGCTGCTTGACTTAGGGGGGCATGCTTGTCTCTGCGCCCACCCGCCTCTCCACCTTCCCTGCCTCTGCTGGTCTCACTTCGGGGGTTTGTCAGTACACGGATGGTAGCAGAGCGACCCTCCTCCTCTCGCAACGGGAAATGGTTTCAAAGCTGAACCCAGAACAATTGTGGGATCAGAGTGGGCCTGGGAGGTGTTGATCGTCGCCTCTTTCCTCCCTTTGATTCATTTTAGATGAACCTCTTCATCTCCTCCACCCCTTGCATGTGCTATAAACCTCTGGGAGCCAAAGGCAGTTGAGTTGCAGCTCTTTCATCCCAGAATTGGGCGCGCACCCCCCCCCCCTTCTCCTTTTTCTAGGTCTCTATGCATCAGAAGAAACCAGCGTCTGATACAACGTCACGGGTTTACTAGGCGCAGTTGTACAGCGATAGTTGTTATTTATTATAATAAGGTTACAGAGACCGTGAAACAAATCATAGGAGTCAGACATATATCACGTCAGGGTAGCATGCTCACCTCCGCCGATGGGGCCCGTCCACGAGTGGAGGAAGGGATTACATGAGGGAGAGGAGCCGAGGGGCAGGAGAGAGAGCCTCTATCCTACGTCCAGTCCTTACCTACCCTCTGGAGCCATGCCAGCCCCCAATTACAGGCAAGGACATACGTCACAGGAAGGGGTTGTGCTATACGCACACATTAGAGCACAGGGAGCTCTCAGGGTCCCATGTGACAAGACCAGGCCTCAGACTCCTGGATGTGGCTAAACTGGTTACCCTAGAGATCATTAACAGCAGCATGGGAATCCACCCCCAGGCTTCCAGGGAAGGGAACCATCATCTGAACAGCAGGGCAGTCAGCTCTGTAGTGAGACACTCAGGCCTCAGATAACCGGGAGCTTCAAGGAGAATGAGTAGCTAACTACTGACTTCCAACTAAATGCTGGCAAATAGTTTGCTTAATATTTTGGGGTATATAATTGTGGAAAAGTCCAGTCTTCATCCCACACCTGTGAATGTCTGTTGTTTGCAACTTGCCCCTCTGGATGGACTTTTTCATCTTTTCCCTGCTTATTAATCTCTCTTGATGGAGCTTCTCTGGTTTTCTCTTTCTGGACTCCATTGTGCTTGTGATGACATCTTTCCTTACTTCCCGGGAGACGTCTGTCCTCGGAGCCTTTCCGACCTGCCCTTGGGGTCTCATTGGCGGCATCATCTCCCTTTGCACCCATCCAGGCGTGCCAGCTATGATCCTTGACTTGTCTTTGCTCTAATCAGTGCCTAAGGGCACCTGGGTGACTAGGCGAGGGCTTCTGGTGAAGAGAGTTGCTTGCTGCAGGGCAGGGGGCATGCTGGTGGGCAGACCGCGCTG
The DNA here is from genome assembly GCA_004026705.1 of Nesogale talazaci. Taxonomy (NCBI): domain Eukaryota; kingdom Metazoa; phylum Chordata; class Mammalia; order Afrosoricida; family Tenrecidae; genus Nesogale; species Nesogale talazaci. Next base: position 6,491 of record PVJH01019812.1, read on the forward strand.
CGCCTTCAGCCCCTTAGTGTGGGCATGTGTCCTTCTGTGTTGTCCAGCAACCAGAAATACCAAGCCAGCCCAGGGAGGGTGGTCCTGGAGTAAAGAGGTGAGCGCCCTCCCCAGAGGGTCATGCCTGGACTTCGGGGTGGATGAGCAGTCTGAGGTCTTAGAGTTTCTTCTGAAAAGATTTTTAGGCAGTCTTCCTGTCTTCGCCTTGTTCAGACCGTGTTTGGGGTACGAGCCCTTCCTAAGCTTCCTGCATGCACTGGTCCTTCATGAAGGCCTCCCTCCCTGCTGTCGAGTCCGCTCCCGCCAGCCACAGGGGCCGTGAAAGCTGACAAGCTCTGCATCTGGAACCTGCCGAGGCAGGTGGCCTTGCTCCCCGACTGGCCATGAGTGCTCTGCCGCGTGATGTGCTGCACACGGGCCTTCACGAGCTGGTCACTGGCTTTTAAGTCTGTTGTGTGCTCTCCGTCCAGAACTAGAGGGCTCCACTTTTTAAAAATAAATTTCGTATCATTTTGCGGAGCCTGTAGAATACTACATTCCTACGTTTATTCCAAAATTCTCCTTGATTTTTTTTTTTTAAGAATTAAGCCAGCTTTTCAACTCTTCTTCTCCATACCTGCGGCCGGTGATATTTTCACTTGTTACCCAAGAATGAACCCGTACCTCATGGATCGGGGTGTAGCTGCGGCCGCTGCGTGTCCGTGCGGCCATGGGCCCTTGGAGTCGGAATGGTGTGGCGGGAGTGCTGAGCTGGCTTTTGTTTTTGTGCTGCAGCAAAAGCGTCAGCACAGGGAGCTGTTGAAGGCGCTGCAGCAGCAGCAGCAGCAGCAGCAGAAGCTCTCGGGCTGGGGCAATGTCAGCAAGCCGGCGGGCACCAAGTCCCTTCTGGAGATCCAGCAGGAGGAGGCCAGGCAGATGCAGCAGCAGCAGCAGCAGCAGCAGCAGCAGCCGCCGCCAAACCGAGCCCGCAGCAACACGGTGGGTCCTTGGTCCCCCGCGCCGTCCCGAGGGCTTTCTCAGCTCTTTCTTTCTCATCCTGGCCGCCTGATCAGAGAGCGTGATAGCGTGTCCGTCTGTTTCTTTAATAGCATTCCAACCTGCACACCAGCATCGGGAACTCTGTTTGGGGCTCGATAAATTCAGGTCCCCCAAACCAGTGGGCATCGGACCTGGTCAGTAGCATCTGGAGTAATGCCGACACGAAGAACTCCAACATGGGATTCTGGGACGATGCGGTAAAGGAGGTGGGACCTAGGAACCCCTCGAACAAGAACAAGAACAGCGCCGGACTCAGGTAGGCGCTGCGGGACTCAGGCAGGTGGGTCTCAGACGGTGGGTCTTCAGTGCTGCGACGCAGCCTGCCAAGTGGCGTCCTCTCCCAGCCTGAGCTGTAGCAGCACGACGACGACTTCTGTCGTTGCATGGGTCTCCAAGCTGTTGTCTAGAGCTTGGCACACCCCCTCCACCCCCACCCCTACCCCTACCCCTACCCCCCCCAGTACATTTTCATGACACCTGGCAGCCCAGCCCTCCAGGGACCGACGGGAAAGCTCTTGTGGTGATGAAGCCGTGGCCGCTCATCCCCCCCTCCCCTCCTCGGGCCCCAGGGCTGTTCAGAGAGCATGGGTTTGGCACCAACCGCACAAGGACAAAGCCCACCACTGCCACTCACTAGCTGTGTGACCTTGGGCAAGACGGAACCTCTTTGAGCCTCAGTTTCTCCATCTGTAAAATGAAGAGCAGGGTGAGGACGGGCGAGGTGCGGTTGGGGACATGACAGGGACCCATGTGGAGACGCTAGCCAAGTGCCTGGCACACAGGACCGACTTCATAAACGGGCGGGGCTGTCAGAGGGCCGCTGCTGGAGTGTAGCCGACAAGGAGGGTCTACTGGCGCAAGTGCTGTGGCCGGGCACGCCTGCTCTCGCCTGTGAGAGCTCCAGGCACTGCCATTTTACAGACGATGAAACTGAGGCTTAGCCAGAGTGAAAGCAGCTCACCTAAGGGCACATAGGCACATAGTTGTTCCCTCCGAAGACAAGCTCTGTGGCTATTCGTAGACTGCGGTAGAGAGAGCAGGCAAGACTTGTAGCCCTGGCGTTGTGTTTGTGCATTGGGCTGCTAACTGCACGGTCAGCAGTTGCAGACCACCAGCTGCTCTGCGGGAGCCGGCTAGACTTTCTACTCCATAGAGAGAGAAGGAGAGTCTCAGGAAGGGACCGAGGCAGCTGGACCCCGCCCTCCAGCGTCGCTGTGAGTGCTCGAAGGGAGGGAGGGGAGAGAGATTGCTAGCTGCTGTGGAGCCTTCTGTTCTCTCCAACCCAGGTAGTTGAGGGCTATGTTCCGCTGTGCTGGACCTTCTGGAGCCCAGCGGCGTCGGGTTTCTGGGAAGTCTTCATTGCCAGTTGGCGGTGGTGAGGTGGAATGGCAGCAGCCACCGTTTCTGGGAGTGTAATGCCACCCTGTTGTTTTGCTTCAGTAAATCTGTAGGTGTGTCTAACCGGCAGAATAAGAAAGTAGAAGAAGAAGAGAAGTTGCTGAAGCTCTTTCAGGGAGTAAATAAAGCCCAGGATGGATTTACCCAGTGGTGTGAACAGATGCTTCATGCCCTTAATACGGCCAATAACTTGGATGGTAAGACTCGGGGAGGGCGCCCAGCATGTGGAGTGGCAAAGGCAGGGACCCTGAGAGGCTCGCAGGCTGGCCCGCGGTGAAAGGGGGCGAAGGTCAAGTCTTGCACCTGCCGTCAGGGCTCAGCTGGCCTCCGAGGGCCACCGGGAAAGAGTCATTTTGTGCCTTACTGTGACGCGCAGGAAGAAGGAGGCCTCAGTTGGCACTCCCCAGTCTTGAGAGAGAGGGCGAGGTGGGGTGGCAGCTTTTCCTGCTTTCCCTGGTTGAGGGTGGGGGCCCGTGGCTGCAAGGAGACTTAGGGCCATGTGTGGTCGGCCTCGACCCACAGTGTCAGCACAGCTTGGAAAAATTCTTGCTCGTCGTTTGGCCTCCATGGACGTGGGCCCCGTCCCCTCGGGGTGTTGGGCCAGGCCAGGCAGGCACACCGTGGGCGGGTGGCTTCCCACAGCCGAGAGACCAGGGGGCCCAAGGCTGCCCCCTGGGGGTCTTCTCTGGAACCAAACCCATCGCCACAGAGCTGACCTGACTCCAGGCAACATTTGTATGTCAGCGGAGAGCTGTGGTCCCTTGGGCTTTTCAGAGCTGGTTTTTATTTTTTCAGGAGTAGGTTGCCAGGCCTGGAACTGTCACCCTTGCGGTCAGCAGCTGGGCGTGCCAGCTGTCTGCATCACCAGGAGCTCCTGGCTGGAACCAGGGAGCTGCTGCAAGCAGAGCAGTCTGTGCAGTGAAGGGTCCTTTGCCGCATTAGGACCGAGCAGCCAGCGGTCTGGACGTGACTGCCGCTCGTGACATGAGCACCGACCGTGTGCTGGGCACTTCTAGGGCTGATACATATGACCCACTGCATTTCATTCTGCAGTGATTGTGTAAGGCACCTGTACAGTAGGGGTGATACTTTCTCCATGTTATGACAGGAAACGGAGGCTCAGAATGGTTAAGTAACCCATCGAGGTCACACAGCCAGCAAACTGCGGTCGGGTTTCCGACCCCTGCCTGACAGGGCTTTTCTCTCGCACACTCCGCTCTGAAAAGTTGCCAGGCGGAGAAGCAGGGCAGCTGGAAGCCGTGCTGTGATCCAGTGGAGCACAGACCTGACGCACACTCCTTTTAGGGGGTGAAATTGTGAGTCCCCAGGTCGCGCTTCAGCCTCTGGCCAAGACCCTGTTTGGGTCAGCATAGCCAGGGTGACATTGCCTCTGCGTCGACCTGGTGGCCTGCCTGTGACCTGAGGCGTGGCCGTGGTTGTCTCCCGTGGTTTTTGTCCGTAGACAGGTGCACTAGAGTCCCAAGTGATTGGCACCGTCTGCAGTAAGCACAGGCACAGCCACCCGTTGAGCGGAATGTCCCAGGCTGCCTGCGACTGTCCCTGTCTCTCCCCTTCCCGTTGCAGTCCCCACGTTTGTCTCTTTCCTGAAAGAAGTCGAGTCTCCCTACGAAGTCCATGATTACATCAGGGCCTACTTGGGAGACACGTCAGAGGCCAAGGAATTCGCCAAGCAGTTCCTGGAGCGCCGTGCCAAGCAGAAAGCTAGCCAGCAGCGGCAGCAGCAGCAGCAGCAGCAGCAGCAGCAGGTGCGGGCGTCAGCCGGGGGGCATGCCGAAACTGCTGTCCTCGCCCTGCCTTCCTTCTGGTCGTTGTCCCATGATATGGCTGGAGACCCTTGTGGGTTTCCTGTCCTTCACTGGGCTCGCCAACCTGTCCTCGTGACTGCTGCTGATCCTACCGCACCCCAGCCCATCCACGGGCTCTCATGTAGCTACCGGCGTCCCACACAGCCGGGCTGGGGGTGGGGGTAGGTTGAAAGAGAGGCACGCACTCTGCCAAGGAAGCCGAGCAAGTTTTTGGAGAAGCTGACAAATCCATATCCTCAGATCTCGTTATTTCTTGATTAGAAAGCTCCTCGACTTGACAGGTGCTCTGGGACTGTGTAAGGTCACAGGCCAGGTCAAGGGGCACAGGGGCTGTCGTGGCCCGTTGGATGTGCCCGGGGCCGACACGGTGCTTAGAGAGCCACCGCTGGGATTCTGGGCACTGCTCTTCTCCTTGCCCCTTCCCCACAGTACCGCCTCCACCTTCTTGAAGCCACTTCCATTTTCCAAGGGAAGTCTTCCGTTGTGGCTGGCACGCAATCGTGCGGCTTACTTAGGGCGCTGCTCCCTGGGAGGTGGGGGGGTGGGGGTGGGGTGGCGGCACACGGCGTGAGTCTCCCCCCACCACCAGCCCAAGCCTGGCCTCCTCACAGACAGCGTGGGCACCATGTGGCCAGGGCGTGAGCAAGATCGTTGGGTTAATTTCTGCACCAGACTCAGAAACGTGAGCGTGCACGCACCACGTCATTCCCTGGAGTGTGGGGCTTGGAGGGCTGATGAGAGGCCCGACTGGGTGACCACCCCGCGCCCTCCCCCATCTCACAGGACTCTGTGTGGGGCATGAACCACAGCACACTGCATGCGGTGTTCCAGACCAATCAGAGCAACAGCCAACAGTCCAACTTCGAGGCTGTGCAAAGTGGCAAAAAGAAGAAAAGGCAGAAGATGGTCCGAGCAGATCCCAGTTTACTAGGTGAGCACAGACCCTGCGAGGGGAGGGCCGGGCAGGGCGACCACCAACACCTGCTCTTCAGCTGGTGTGGCAGGGAGCGTCAGGAGGAGGGGGTGTCTCTCATGCCCGGCATGAGTGCCCTGTGATACAAGGCTGTGGAGGGCATGGAGTGGACTCAGGCTGGGCAGGACGAGCTGCCATCTGCTCCCTGGGACTGGGACTGGGAGCTGGGCATGGGACAGGCCTGTGTCCACACAGAACACTTGCAAAAAAAGTGTGTCCTCTCACCTGTGTTGGGGCTTTGGGAGGGTGGGGAATGGCCTCTTAACAGCCCAGCACGGCCCAGGCAGTGCCGTAGTCCACAGGCCCAACAGCCCCTCAGAACTGAAGGTGATTCTCGAGCTGTGAACGCGACAGTCTTGACAGCTGTGCGACACCCAGTGTCCGACACAGGGATGGGCCTGTTGGCAACAAGATAGGCTGTGGTGTTGGCCCAGCCAGGAGGCAGGCCAACCGTTCTGGTGGCCTGAGCCCCAGGGGTGGAGAGGAACTCCTTGGGTCTCAGAAACTGGAGGGCTCCAGTTGGCTGGGCAGGAGAGCCAGCTCACACGGCTGGAGTGCCCAGCGGACACCGTGTGGAGGGCTGCCCCTCAGAGCGAGCACGGTCGGGCTCGTGCTCCCACACAGCTGGCCAGGTGCATCCCGACCTGCGTTCTGGGACCAGAGCTGCTCTGAGGACCGCCTGTAGGCATGGTGCCACTGGAAGCTAGTGGGCTGTGTGGCAGTGCGGTGGAGGGCGATAGGCAGAAGTGGGCGCAGGGGGTGTGGGCTCCGGGCTCATTCTGCCCGCGGGGCCTGCAGTGAGGCGCTGGGCCGTGGGACAGCACTGCGTCTGGCACAGCCTCCCTTCACAGAGCGAAGAGCAGAGTGGGGAGAAGCCTCTTGCAGGGTGGTTGTGGGCGCAGAGTATAAACAAGTCCGTGTGCCTTCCAGGGGGAAAGGGGAAACAGACTCAAGAGCAGGCAGAGGGAAAGCCACCTGCCAGCCCCTGCTGCCACAGGCCACTGCGTCGCCACCGTTCTGAGCAACGGCCACTGCGGTCTGGCCTGCGTGCTGCCCCGTGTCTGGGCATTGTTGTCTTGGCATACACACGGTCTATCCGTCTGAGGAACTTGTCCCCCAGGGCCCCTATGGAAAGATGGGATCCTGTTTCTCCTTTGAGCCACTAGGGTCCACTGGAGAGTTCTTTCAGACCCTGGTTCTAAAGCAGACCAGCAGAGGGTGCCCCTGCCTCATCTCAGTGCCCAGCCTCCTTTGTGCGCCAGCAGTAAAGCTAGAGTGAAGCCATCAGGCACAGAGCGCTCCCCTGGGGGCTCGCTGAGCTCTCAGGCACATGGGGCAGGTCAGGTGCTGGGTCTCTGCCACGTCAGGAGAGAGAGAGCCCTCCTCACATGCTTGGTCTAATGATGGCAACATGACAGACTCACAGCATCCTCCGTAGAGTGCTCCTGTCTCTGAGAGCGCACAGCCTCCTTTTTCTCCTGTGGACCCTCTGGGGGAGTTGAACCATCCACCCTGGGCGTAGCCATCCCACACCAGCACTGGGGAATGGGTCAGCACACTCTCGGACAACGAGCACCCTCTTTTTTCACTCCCAGGCTTCTCAAAATGCCATTCTTCCCTTTTTTTGTCATCAAAAGTAATTCAGTGCATAAGAAAATCCTGGAGCAGTCACAGAACTTGCTGGTTCTTGCACACTCATCTGCTGCTGATGGAGCAGGGTGAGGAAAAGCTGCCTCCGGAGGGAGCAGAAGGTCCCACCCAACTCAGCTGACCACCACGCCAGGCCAACTTTTCAAAGGAAAAAGCCCGGCGGTGGCCAGAGCCAACGTCAGCCCTAGCTTCTCTCGGGGTTGGGCCTGGCCACGGCCGCTAGCCCACCGTTCCCCCGGTCAGTAGACAGGCCTGTTTGTTTTCCACCCCAGGGCAGTTTTGAGTCAAGAATGCACCGTGTCTGAGCCCTGTTGATTATGTAAGCCATTTTTGTTGATTAGTGGTACGTTTCAAATGTGTGTTTGTTTGGAAACCTGAACTGTAAAGGACAAAAAGGGGGGAGAGGAACCCCTAATAGAATGAACAGGCAGGCATTCAGTGGCCCAGGCCTGGGGTGCCTTTGAGACAAGAGTTGGCTGCCGTGCTGCTACAGGCGCCCCCTTGAGGGACGCTCCATCAGTCTCTGGTCGTGGGGAGCACATTGGAAAGGAGGGTGCTGCCCGCGGGGCTGGGCTGGCACAGCTTTCCTAAGCCGGGCTTCCTTGGAGCACATCAAACTGTGTGGGAAGCTTCCATTTGCAGACCCACACACAAGAGCTTGACGGGGCTGGGATGAGGTGGGGTTGGGCGCCGTGCTTCATCCTGCTGCGCGCGCGCCCCCCCCCCCGGCCGCTGTGCAGGAGAGCGTGAGGTGCTGAGGGCCGCAGAGGTGTCCCTCCTGAAACCCTGCCCCTGCGGGGAAAAGTGTCTGCATTCAAGTGGGCAGGGGTCTTGTGCCCCCACGGCTTTCAGCCCTCCCCCACCCCCACATGTCCTCCTCCCCGCCTGCTCCCCCTCATGGCCCTGTTGCTCAGGAAGAGCCGTGATCTTTGTGTTTCATTCGCCCACGAACTCCCCCTCCCCTCCCTCCCAGAGTACAGCCGCTCTCTGGAATCGGAGCCTCTGGGTGGTCAGCTTTGGGCACTAACAACCTGTCCCCGTAGGTTTTTCCGTCAACGCATCATCGGAACGACTAAACATGGGCGAGATCGAGACCCTGGATGACTACTGAGCCCCTGCCAGGACTGGCCTTCCTCTCTGTCTGCTGACCATGGACCCTGCACCTCTGGACACCACACGCACTCACCCGCCACTCTAATCTCTCTGCCACCAGCCACAGAGCCCTCCCTCCCTCCCTCCTCGCCGGTTTTGTCCAAGATGGGCCAGCCCGTCTTTGTTGGTGAGCGCCTCCACTCACTCAGCGGGCGGACTCTGCCTTGTCACCGTCGCCGCGGGGCCGCTCCCCAACAAGGCTGGTTTGGGCAGCACGTGTTTCCTGTGCCGTGATTTTCCCCTGCTTGTCCCGAGGTGGGAACCTGCCCATAGCAGCTCGCCTCGCCTCTCCCCCCGCCCCCCAGGGCAGGGGTCTGCCTGGTGCAGTCTTTAAGAGAGGTCACGGTCAGCAGGCCCCGCACCCGGGGGTGGTGGGCAGAGCCCACCTTGTCTTGCAGGTGTGTGGCCAGCTCGCTTTGGGCTTGCATCGGAGCCCCCTCTCCCCCACCTTGATGGGGATGACATCCGAGAGTCTTGACAGTGCGCCCCGCCCGTTCTTCCTGCGCAGTGCCAGGCAGGGCAGGGCTCACGTTCTTCCCCGACCGCCGCCCCGGCTGGCGCCCCCCTGCTTGGACAAAAAGAGGCCCCGTGGCCCGGGAGAGAGACTGATTCTTACTTTTTCTTTCTTACAAAAACGGATTTTTTTCCCATAAATATTTTTACTTCAGAGGACTAGGACCAGTTTGTTTTGGGCCCTTCTGCTGAAATTTTGTCTCGTTTAAGAGGCAGCTAGGATCTTTACCATATGTATGAATTTGTATAATTTCATTTTGGATAGGGATAAACTTTTGCTTCTGATAAAAGCCCGGCATTTCATCTGCTTCCTTGGAGCGTTGTGTGTGTCTGGCGGTGGCCCCCTGCAGGTTTGCGCAAGATTCTGGGATGGCAGTCGTTTGCCTCTCCTGCAAAGAGAGCCTGTAGACCTGCCCTCTTCTCCCTGGCTCCATCCGCAGAAACCACTGTGCAGGGGAGGCGGCATGTGGAGGGCGGGGGATGGTGAGGCCAGGAGCCGTCCGCTGTGCTTTGGCCTTGGCACTTGGCCTTCTCCCTCCCTCGCCTTGGGTAGAAACGTATGTCCCAGCGTATTTATGACCAGATGCTCCTCCTGCCCGCTTCCCCCTCAGGCCCCCCCAGACCACCCTGGGGATGGCCACCCTGCTCAGAGTGGAGGCCCTGGGCGACTGCTGGCGGGTGGCTGGCCCCCACAGCACCTCTCTTCCTGAAGCAGCGGGAGCTGAGGGCAGTTCGGTTTGCGATGATTTCAAGTTGGCTTCTGTTTTTCTTATTTTGGATTACTTACCATCCTCCCTATCCCTTCTGGCCTCCCACCCCCTTAAACATGTACAATAACTATACAGAGACTGCTACCACGTGTACATAGTTTTTGGATCAAATAGCACGAGGAGACGGGACTCCGTTACACAGTGGAACGCCCGATCTCCTTTGCTTTGTACATTCAAAAGTGGGGGGGGGGGAAGAGGGATAGTTAAAATGTTTACAAAACTTTAAGCTTCCTCGGAACTTTTGCCAGCGCGGAGGAAAATAAAGAACTTAAGTAAAAGCTGGTTGTGCTGTGTCTGAGCTCCCTGTGTGGGAAGGTGGGAGGGGGGGAGGGTACCCTCCACTGTGCCCTCGGCCCGACCAGCTCCAAGCAGGCAGGTTTGCAGGGTATGAGGACGGGTGGACCCGTGGCTCGCTCCCCCTGGCCGCCAAACACATGCCTGCTATGTCTGTGGAACTGGAGGTCCTGGTTGTCCCCGTCGGTGACCGTGCCAGAAGCTCGCCTTCTCCTCCCGGCCACCCTGGCACGCCCCTGAGTCCACATGCACCTTCAGACGAGGCCGTGTGCTCATCTGGAGAATGCAGTGTAAGGGGAGGATCAAAGCCACGTGAGTCGTGGAATATTCCATGGGCTTAAGCAGGAGAGGCGCTTTCCATCTGGGGATTTCCCACTCTGGACAGGCTGGCCAGTCCACCCTTCTCGGCTCTGCCCTGTCTCATGTTCCCATCTGCTTACTTGGGTCCTCGGGCCGCCACTGCCGTACTGACTCCAAGAAACTCCACTCCAGATCCTCCACCCGTCCCAGGTTCTGGAACCCTGGCCTGTAAATGGACGGTCTCCTGTCCGGGAGCGAAGAGACAACACATGACGATGGACGCTCCACACGAGACCAGCCCACCGTTCCTGACCACCGTGCCCCTCGCTGCTCTGCTGGGCCAGTCTCGGACGCGGGGGGCTCTGTGGGCCAGGCCACTCCCGCACAGTGCTCATAAGGGCACCCCAACTCTCATCGCCGTGTGTGTGTGTGTGTGTGTGTGTGTGTGTTTTCCATGACTGATTTATCTTTCACCCGCCCAGTGTGCCTGATGCCCTCGCTGCCATCAAGTCGGCTCTGACTCAGAGCAGGGACAAGTCCCCTTTGGGTTTCCACAGGAGCACAGAGGCTCGCTCCCAAGAAACGGCTGCAGGCCGAAGAAGAGAAACACCAAACGGGGAAAAGCTCTCCGGGCTGGGGCTGCTGTTGTGAGCATCTGTTCCCCAGGTGAGCTTCCAGCAACTTGCACTGGCCCGTGGGCATCATCTCTTCTGGTCATGGGGAATTTTTTTCACGAAAGCGATTTCGCTCAAACTGGTGTGTGTGTGTGTGTGTGTGTGTGTGTGTGTGTGTGTGTGTGTGTGTGTGGTGTGAGTGAGAGAGAGAGAGGACTGATTTAAGAGAACATGGGGCCGCCCTGAAATTTTGTTTCCTGCCTGGGAAAAATGCCACAGAAACTGTTGTGAGATTGAATACAGCTACAGCACTAGGGGAAGAACTCAAGTATACGAGTGGTTTTCTCATTTCAAAGAAGGTGATGTGTCCATTGATGACAAACCTCATTCTGGACGGCCACCAACTTCCTGAGCAGATGGACATGTCGACTGGCCTCGTGGTGGTGCACGCTGCAGCCCTCTGCCAGGGCCTATGCCTCTGCCACTTGCTGTGTGTCTTGGGTCTCGGACAGCGGCTCCCAACCTGTGGGTCGTGGCGGGTCGAACGGCCCTTTCCCATCTTCACCTAAACATTTAACCCCCTGGGCTCCTTTCACTCTGCGAATAGCAAAATTACAGTTACGAAGTAGCAACAGAAGTAGTACTGTGGTGGGCTGAGCCTGGTGGCGTAAGGGGTTGAGTGCAGGACTGCGGCCCGCGGGCTTGGTGGTTCAAATCCGGCTGCGGCTCTCAGGAGCAATACTGGGTAGCTCCCACGACCACCAGAGGGCAGTGATGCCCACCAAAATAAAAATACTACGGTGAGATGGGGGTGGGGGTCACAACATGAGGAACTGTGATAAAGGGTCGCGGCACTAGGAAGGTGGAGAACTGCTGGGTCTCAGTCCAGGGGCTCTCGATCTGTAATGTGCCGTTGGCTCTGGTGCCACTCAGTGTGCTACAGGGGCCCCTCAGCCTGTGCGGCATTGGCTTCGTTAAGCCAAGGAGGCATCGTGAGGCGAGCATCTTGATGCTAACCACAAGGTTGGCAGTTGAAAGTCGCAAGCAGCTCCGCGGGAGAAAGAAGAGGCTGCCTGCTCCCATGTAGACCGAGAGCTTCAGAAACCCTGTAAGATACTTGTGCCAGTCCAGGTGAACTAGAGGGACAAACTCAGACACGTATATGGATATAAGGAAAAGGTTTATATGCTAGAGGAATGGGACACAGAAAGCATCCCAACCCAGTCCGGTACAAAGTCTTAAGTCCGATATCAGACCATATGCCCAATAGCAGTCTTTAATGTCTCCTTCCGACTCACAAAGTCACAGACCTGTAGGTGCAGGGTCTCGGCGCTGGCAGGGGTCTCCCCAGGGCTCCTCGCTTCCAGGGCTCAGGGTCCATCAACAGCATGCAGTGGTGGTAGAAGAAACTCATCACTGGCAGGGGTCTGCACGTGGCTTCTCCAGCTTCAGAGGTCTGGCTCCATCAGGGCAAGGCCGTGTGGCTTCTCCTCCAGCTCCTTCAGCTCCTCAGATGCTGCCATCTTGTCCATTGTGTTAGTCCGGGTAGACTAGAGGAACAAATTTCATAGACACGCATATAGATATAAGGAAAAGGTTTATATATATGAGAAATAGGACATTAAGAAAGCATCCCAATCCAGTCCAGTACAAAGTCATAAGTCTGATATTAGCCCATATGCCTGATATCAGTCTATAACGTCTCCTTCTGACTCTCAAAGTCACAGGTCAGTGGGTGCAGAGTCCCGGCGCTGGCAGGGGTCTCCCCATGGCTCCTTGCTTCCAGGGCTCAGGGTCCATCAACAGCATGCCGCTTCAGCTTCAGAGGTCTGGCTCCATCAGGGCAAAGCCGTGTGGTCTCTCCGATGGCTCCTCCAGTTTCTCGGATGCTGCCAGCTTGTCTTTTCCATGATTCATCGTCTCTGAGACTAAACTCCCAACAAGTGGGGAAGATATCTTCTCTTCTTCACGAGGGAAATAGAGTGAGATTTCCCAGAATTCTCAGGAGAAAGCCATGCCCACATAGAGGCCTCATTGGCTACTCAATGGCTATCTCCAGATTAACAGGCTAGACTCCACCCCTACATTTCAATCATAAAGTTAATATAAGCACATGACCGCCACATTCATAGTTCGTTGTCTCTGAGACTAACTCCCAACAACTGAGGAGATAGCTTCTCATTTCCCTGAGGGAATTATCGCGAGATTTCCCAGAAGTCTCAGGAGAAAGCCATGCCCACACAGAGGCCTCATTGGCTACTCAGTGGCTATCTCCAGGTTATCAGGCTAGACTCCACCCCTGCATCTCAATCATGAAATTAACATAAACATATAACCACCACAATACTCAAGTCAATGGTAGTGGTTTTTGGTTTCTCTCTCTCCGAGTGTCAAAAATGACCAATAGCCCTTGGGCACCTGTTGGCAATGCCTTCCCTCTCCTGCCAGAGGCCTGCAGACCTTATTTGCATAGCCCCAGCCGGTGTCTTGTGAGAGACCACAGCCTGAAAGACCACCTCAGCCACCAAGTGGACTCTTGTGTTCTTCCAATGAAAGGAACCACCATAGCTGGGGTGTGATAGGCAGGAACAACAGTAGGCAGATGGGGGTGGGGGGCACGTCACTGCTGCCCCGTGACCTCAGCTCATCAGCTTGCTGGCCCCTCCCTCCACTGCTGGCCACGGGGTGCCAGGATGGGAACAGTCTCAGGACCACAGGGGCATGTGGCTCGGACCAGGAGCGACAGGTCAGCGTTGGCATCGGATTGCTTGCTTCTCTGAATTCTTCAGGGAGAGAAACAGCAGTGGGTTTGGCTGCAGGTAAGGGGACTAGCATACGAGGATTCCGTGGAAGAGGAGGTCATCAGGCCGCGGCTGACACCGTGAGAGGAAGGCTGGCGATTCTAGCCTGCCCAACGTGAGTCAGCGTCCACTGGAGGCCTTTAATGCGCTTTCTTCAGTGCTAGATTTCAAACGTACCTTTAAGTAGAGCAGTGGTGGGCGCGCAGACACACACACACACACACACACACACACACACACACACTCACACACCGGTTACTAGTCAACTTCAGCAATTTCGCCAGTTGCAGTTACCCCGACTTTTGAAAGCATCTTACACGGCATGTCACCCATCAGTCGTCAGATGTACATTGGTTGCAGAAGACCACGCCCATCGCCGTCAGCTTGACGCCAGCCCATGGAGCACGCGTAGTGCGCCGTGGGGGGTTTTCTGGGGAGACCACAAGCAGATGGCCTGACCTTTCTTCCTGGGTGCTCCTGGATGCTTCCAACTGCCGGCCTGTAGACCCAGGGCAGGACTTTGGGGATTCCGGGAACCCTCTGGTGGCACAAGCCCCCGGCTGGAAATTCCACTGGACTCTCTCACCCTGTGGGACAGGGCTGACTTGCCCTATGTATGCTGCTTCCCCGACTCTTGACTTCATGAAACTGCCCCGTCGCTCTGCCGTAGAGCAGAACCCCTCGCCCCGTGCCGCTAGGGCTGCTTTGGGAACATGAGGTCACTTTTAAAAAGCTCTGACTTTAGCATACGATCAACAGTTGTCTCAATACCTAAACCCAGTTCAGAGGCAGATTTCCCTGTATCCACAAGATAATTATTTCTCTCACATCTTCACCGAAACATGTAGTCCCCTGAGCTCGTCTTAGGCTGTCAATATCCAGCACGGTAAAAAAAAAAAAAAAAAATAGTCCATCTTCCTATCCTTTTGGTTAGCGTGACTACGGCGAAGTGCCTTGGGGCTTTGTGTCAGGCGGGCACTCGTGCTGAACAGTGGCCGGCCTTCCTACGAGCCTCAAGGAAGATGGCAAACCAAGCCCAGAGTTGTGACGGGGAGGGGCTCTCACCTCTGAGGCTTCCAGGCCCCACACACCGCCTCGGCCAGTTATCTGCTGAGGAGAAGGTATTTAATACAGGGACTTGCTGAAAGGATGACAGTGCTAAGAGGGAAGATAACAATGTCTCACCCCTGAGTCACTGTGCCGAGGAGCAGAGAGAGGCCTGCGCCCGGGGTGCTGAGGGCTGCTGGTACAGAACCCCCCCACCGCCATGTGCCCCCTTAAGGGATCTCCCTTACAGATGTCGCTGTAGCCAGTGCCGCCTCTGCTCAACACAGACGCCCAGAGAGGGTCACTTCTCCGCCTACCTTCCATGGCATCCGGGCTGCCACCGGGCAGATCTTAGCAGGAAGGTCGAGGACCAGAAGGCCGTCTCAGAGTGTGGCAGCCGGGGTCCGGGTCAGTTTAGTATTGCTGAGTTATACTTCGGGCCACGGTGGCGGGGAGGGACGAGTGAGCATGTGATCAAGTGAGGAGATGCCCCAGGGTCTGTTCCCCCCCTCCCCATGGTCCACTCCGCCGCAGAGCCACCCAAGGCTGACAGTCACTGTCAAGACACCCCACCGAGGAGCTGGCTGCCAATGCCTGACCCATAGCACCACCAGCTGCCAGGCCCTGGAAAGGTGTGGGCGAGCCAAGTTCAGCCTGCTTGCCTGGCATCCGAGCCACGGGGCAGCCAAGCCCCCAAGACGCCATTTGTCGAACAGGCACAGCGTCAGCACAGAGCTGACAACCGTGACAGCCACATGCTATGACAGCAGTCAGTCTGAGCAGTTAAAGAGCAGAGAAGGAAAGAAAACCACAGGCGAGTATTTTTGCAATATACCCATCGGCTTTTTATCTGAAATGTACAAAGGACTCATGAAGGCATTTTTTTTCCAAAGACCCCCTCCCTCACCCTGAGGGCCCCCCTCCCCAAATTAACTGCTATCTCGTCAATGCGGACTCTGTGCGCCCTGTAGGACAGGGGAGAACCGCCCCTGTGGATCTCTGAGACGAATTCTTTATGGGAGTAGAAAGCCTGCTCGTTCTCCCTTGGAGCGGCGGGTGGTTTTGAACCGCTGGTCTTAAGGCTGGCAGTCCTTAGGTAAGAACAATGCCACCGGGGCCCCAGACTCCAAATAAAACGGAATACTCTGGAGTCGACAGATATGAAACGGTGCCAAGACGTCACCTCGTCGCCACGGAAACACCACGACACACCCAAGGAGAATGAAATCCGACTCTGTCACGTATGGGCGAGGGAACACAGGCCGCGGTGATGAGAAGCTGCGGGGCTGACTGAACTCAACGTGCCCTCGACCGCTACCTGGGCGGGACCGAGTGGGCGGTGGTTTCAAACCTCTGATCTTGGGGGTGGCAGCTCAGGTGTAACCACTACTGACACCTGTGCCACCCGGGCTCCTCCGAAAAGCCGGAGCTTTGAGCCCACCGGGGCCCTTGGGAGAAGGGCGAGGCCATCTGTTCTGGCCAAGATGGTGGCCTGCAAAGCCTGACGGGGCCATTCTGCCTGTGGGACACTCGGGGTCACCCGCCACCCGCCCGTCTTGGTTGTTCTGCCCGGAGTCGGGTCGGCACGGGGGGCAGATGTCCAGTGAGGCCAGGTGTCAAGGACATGCCTAGCAGCTGTGCTCTTCCCGGTTGTGACCTGGAAGACACTCAGGCATCCATCCCCCAGAGAATGGATGAGCATCGATTATTTTTATTCAGGAAAAAAACAACAATAACCACCACATGCAACGCGCTATGAAGAAGTCTCCCGGAAGTCAGCATACACTGGGCGGTCCTGTAGTATCGGTGTGGAGTTCGGCTGGAGGGGCAGTCCCAGGGATCTTGCCAGTGTCCTGGAAGTGTCCTCCACCCCCCACCCCTCCCAGTGCCGGTGGTGCTTGACCCCCAAATCCATCAGCCTGTACCCGGCAGGCCTGTGCAACTCCTAGTCTCAGGGACCCTCGGAGGCAGGGGTTTTGCACTGGGCTGCTAGCTGCAAGGTCCGCAGGACAAAGCCCCCAGGCGCCCTGAGACAGCGTGTCTGCATGCGATCGAACGTGAGTGACAGATGTGCATGGGTGACTGCGGTATGTATAAGAGTGTGTGACTGAAGGTGAGAGAGGGACTAACTGGTGTGGGGGTGAGTGTGTGGTGCATTTCTGCAAGTGAAGGTGAGTGCGTGTGAGACTGTGTGTGGTGTGTGTGCCCGACGGCAGGAGAGTGTGACTGGGAGGTGTGTGTGTGTGTGTGTGTGTGTGTGTGCGCGCATGTGTGTGTCACTGTGGGAGATGTGTGTGAGTGAAGGTGAGTGTGAGTGTGTGAATGCGTGTGTCACTGAGGGAGATGTGTGAGTGAGGGTGAGTGTGAGTGTGTGAATGCGTGTGTCACTGAGGGAGATGTGTGTGAGTGAATGTGTGTGTGCCTGTGTGAGAAAGCAGCAGGAGGGGTGATTTCCTCTCTCCCCTCGGAGGGCAGGGCTGAGTCTAACGGTCTGCTGTGGTGTGTGTGTGTGTAGTGTGGGCGGGCACGTTGTCCCAGGAGGACAGGGTTGGCATTGATGAGAACCCGCCCCAGCCCTCTGATGCCTCCTTCCCGCTGCCCCACGTTCAAACGGCTCCATCCTCCGTGCAGCCCACTGGCCAGCGCTCCCCACACCATGAAGGCCCGTCCAGCCCTGCGCGTGCTGCTGCTGCTGCTCTGGGGGGTCCTGGCCCCCGCCGTGCTCACAGGTGAGGGCTGTGATGTCATTCAGGTCTGGCCAGCCGGGGGCATTTGGGCGGGGGGCCCTGGGGCAGGCCGGCAGCAGTTTTGGGCGCTGTTTCGGGGAAGAATCGAGGACCAGGATGGTGGCCTCCGAGGTTGGGGTGACTTGGGGAGCAGCGTCTAGGACGTTGAGCTTTTGGAGTGAGCTGTGGGGCTTATTCCAGCCTCCTAAAATGGAAGAGGCGAGGAAAGGCAGCAGGCACCGGGCAAGGGGCCGAGGGGCTGGAGGCCCAGAGCTTGTGCTGGCACCCCCCAAAATCAAAGCCCATCCTGCTGTTTCAGAGCACTCAGTGAGGACTCTGGGTGGAGGTCCGACCCAAAGGGGACATGGCAGGCTCAGGACAGCGGCTCCCAGGTCCAGAGACCATTGGCATGACGGTGGGGGCGACACTGGATGTAAAAGTGGGACCTGATAGCCAGGGCATCCTGCTCCTGAGTGAGGGGGGCAGGGGCTCGGCAGGGGAGCCTGCAGCCCTGGCTTTGGGGGTACTTTGGTGTCTGTGAGGACAGAATGCAGTGAGCTGGGGGTCCTGGAGGCTGCCCTGGAAGGACTGGTCCCAAAGCAGCTTTGGGTCACATGCTGGCTTGGCCCCCTGCTGTCCCTGGGCCTCTCTGTAAAGGCGTACCTCAGAGCTGGGTGAGAGCAGAAGGTAGGGACTGGGTGCCTCTTCCCGCCCCCCTCCCACTGAGCCACCTGGGCCCACAGGCTGAGAGGTACCCACTGGTGCCCCAGCCCAGGAATGGGGGCCCGGCCTCCAGGGTCTGGGGGCCGGGCATGAAGCAGAGGTGTTGACTGCTGTCATCCCACCCTGCTCTGCCCACCCAGGCTGATGGAATCAGCTGGAGGCCAGCACGGTGGGCGGGCGGGCGGGCGGGGAGTCTGCAGGAATGCTCTGGGGACACCTGGTGCCAGCTTCACCTGGCCTCACCTCGCTTCTCCCTCCATGTGTCCTCCCAGGAGCGGGCAGGCCCTGGTGGGCAGGGCGCCCGGACCCTGCCTCTCCTCACCTTCCAAGACTCTGGGGTCAGCTCCTTGGGATGCTTGGTGGGTCTTGGCCACCCCAGGCCCCCAGACCCCTGCAGTGGCAAAGAGTGTGTGTGTGGGGGGGTGTGGAGGGAGTGGGGGATGGGGGATGCAGTGACAGGAGGGACGGAGTGGCCCGAGACCAAGGTCCCAGGTCGGGCCTGTGGCCTCCCTGCCAGTTCCCGGTGGCCGCAGCTCCTGGGCTGGGGGCCGACCAGGTTGGCGGGGCGGGAGGCCAGGGCCAGCCTGAAAGGGCCCTTCACAGGGCACAAAGGCCTCCTGTGAGCCGGGCGCCGGGCCTCGGGGCCTGTGGTCAGGCCGAGCGTTAGGCACTTGTTTACGAAAGGCAGGGCACAGGGGGGCACATGCTGGGGTCTCTGGAGCCTGGTCTCCGTCCAGCCGGCGGCTGCGGCAAAGAAAAGGGGGGGGAAGTCGAACTCCTTGGAGTGTCCTCTGCTCATGTCCTGCCCCCCTTGGCCCTGCCGGGTGCGGGCCCCTCTGCCGAGAGTTCCTGTCCCCTCCCGACCCTCCTGGATGGGCTGCCTGCTGGCAGATGGACCATCCCACCCTGCCCACTGGCTTCCAGAAGGCTGGTGCTGGGCGGGGGCTGGTCACTCCCTGGACATTGTATTTCCCTCCTGACTCCAGGCCAGAGAGCAGGCAAGCAGACCACTGTCCGCCGACCGGAGCTCACTCTGGCTACCCTGTAGGGTGGGGTAGACTTGCCCCCTCCCGGGGGTGTCTGACACAGCCCCCCCCTCTACGGAAGCGGAGAGCCTCCTCTTCCTCCAGAGCAGCGACTCCCCACCTTCCCAATACCGACCCCCTTCTGACAGCTCCTCATGTGGGCTGACCCGCCCCCCCCACAGTGGTTGCCATGGCTACCTCATCATTGTCATTTTGCTACTGCCATGAATCAGCTGACCCTTGGGGAAGGGTCTTTTGACCCCCAAAGGGGTCGAGACCCACAGGTTGAGAACCGCTGCTCTACTCGACCCAGCCTGCTGGGAGGAGGCTACCAGCATGGACTACCAGGTCACATGCCTCCTAGCCCACCAGGCTCTCCCCAGGAGGCCACTGCAACGGACACCCGGGTGGTTGTGGCGCCCAGGCCTGGGCGAGGTACCAGCCAGACGCCCATTTCGGAGTGATCAGGAGAGGGGAGCAGAGGGGAGAGTGGTGGGCTAGGCTGACACTCCCCGCCGCGCCCCCCATCCCTGGCCCCAGGTGGAAGCCAAGAGGTTGGCCAGCCCGGCGTCAGGATCTGGTTGGGGCTGGGGAAGGAGTGAGGTGAGGGAGAATGGGACCTGGGCTGGCTGGAGGGGGCAGTTAATATTCCATGAGAGTGGCAGAGAGGGGCTGGCCATGCCTTCAGCTGCCCCCAACAGTGCCCTGTCTCCAGACAAAGGGCAGTGAACTTGAGCTTCCGGTCTTCTCAGGGCTGAAGGGTGTGCTAGCCCCCTGCTGAGCTCGGGGCCAGCTGGACCTGTACCCAGATGCCCTAGGGGGCCGCCTGGTCCCTGGCCCCACAACTAGAGAGCCCAGGCCTCTGGAAAGGGTGGGAGGGGCCTGCTGCAGTCTGGCTGGGTGTGGGGCCCGGCTTGTCCATTGGTCAGAGAGCCCTGTGTCTGTGACCCCCAGAGCCCAGGCCTGCCTGTCTGCCTGCCAGCGGCTGCCGGGGCTTCTTCCGGGACTGAGAGACTGCAGGCTGCCCTCCCAGCGATGTGGGCGGCCGCCCCTCCTCATGGGGTAGTCTTGGTGGCCAGTGGCAACCAGGCCCCAGCTCTGCAGTCCTGGCCACTGTGGGAGAAGCCAGGGCCTCAGAGTGTGATGCTGTCACCCCTCTTCCCCGCCCTGGGCGGCCTCCTGCCAGGAACCTTGCAAGAAAGGGCGCCAGCTTGGGCAGCCCTGGGAGTGGGCAATGGTCCTGCCCAGGGCAGACTCTTGGCGCAGGCCCAGCCCAGGCTGCCTTATAAAGCTGGGCTGTGGAAGCGCTTCACCTCGAAGGAGGTTGGAAGAGTCAGGGAACCCCAGGGATGCTTCCCCTCGGCTGACCAGCTGGTTAACGCCCTCCCTCACTTGATTTCTCTCTTCTGCGGCTGGCCTGCCATTCACACGTCTCTCTGCCAGGCACCCACCCACGCACCAGTCAGCTGCCATGCCTCTATCTTCAACCATCTGTCTGTCCGTCGATCGATCGATCTATCCATCCATCATTTACCACCTATGTATCAAGCTGATCTCACTCATCAATCGCCCATCTATTTATCTACCACCATCCGTCCATCTATCCATCCATCCATCCTCTATTTTATCAACCATCCATGTGTTTACACAGCTACCTACTGTTTGGGGCTCAAACAGTAACTGATGTGAGGATGGTGCCAGGACCAGAAGTGCTTTCTTCTGTTGTCTCAATTCAGAATCGATACGAACGCATCTGATGTTGATATTATCTACCTATCCAAACACCTAGGTATCTATCACTTATCAATCATTCATGTCTCTCCCTACCCTCTACCACCCACCACCCATCTGTCTGTTGACTGACCTATCTACCTACCTCCATTTTAGACCCCATCTTCCCTCTCTCTCTCTCTCTCTCTCTTTCCACACAATGCACTTCCTTGCCATGTATCCTTAGTCTCTACTCAGGAACATCAATTGACCTTACGTTGTTGCCCTGGATCTTGTCACTTGCAAAGAGTACTGTGGTTTTAGGGCAGTCCCTGAATTTGGGCTTGGTTGGTGCTTCTGCAGAAGCTTCTCCCTGGTGGGTCTTGCTGGCAGAAAATCCTAGAAGGCCCGTGTCCCTGCAAGGCACTCCCTCAGCAGGGGTGGTCTGGCCTGGGGAGGGCGTGTCAAGGGCTCCAGGCCCCAGGCTGGCACTCACACCACAGTCCCCCTTCAGTGAATCCTGGTGTATCAGAGAGCGCAGCGGGGGTAACAGAAGTCTTGATGCACAGTAACGGGCAAGGAGCCAAAAAATGGTCCCTTGGCACTGGCTAGGGTCCTGCTTGGGGCAGAGGGTCCAGGTGTCACAACTTCGAAACGGATGTCGGAGTTCAGGGAGTGCCCTGGAGCCAGCCTTCCATGCAGCTGGGACTTCTTAGGTGCTGGGGGCTCCCTCTGGCTGCCTGAGAACGAGGCTGGGCCTAGGGTTTGGGGCGGGGCTCTCAGAGCAGATTGAGTGATGGGATGTGGGTGAGGCAGTGTTAGGTTGGAGGTGGGGGCAAGGGGCTGGGTTACTAGACCACTGTCTCAGCCTGTGGCTCTTCTGGGGACCTAGGATGCCTCCCCGCTGTCCGTGGTTCCAGTCCTATTAATCCTGAGTTCGATTAACCTCTAATGCCATGGGCAACGGTGTTAACGGAGGTCCCCCTCCCCATGGTCCTGCTGTCTCCTGGGGGAGGGGTGGTTGGGGTTGAGGAGGTGGGCCCGGGTTCCTGGCCTCTCCGCCAGACCTGTTGGGGTGATTGACCCCACCGATACCCAGCTCAGATCAGAGAGGTGAGATGGCGCAATCCGGGGAGGGAGAGGGGGTGGGCATGACTCCACACCTCCGCAGTCATCGTCCACCGCCCAGGCAGGCGTGGGCGTGGCCTCTCGGCCCCGGCCGTCTCATCTGTGACATGGGACCGTGGTGCGAAGACCCACAGCCCACCGCCTGCCTTGCTTGCCCTTGCAGCCGAGGGCCCGCAGGAGCCGGCGCCAACGCTGTGGAACGAGCCCGCCGAGCTGCCGTCGGGAGAAGGCCCCGCGGAGAGCACGAGCCCCGCCTGGGAGCCCGCGGCCACCGGCTTCCCGGCCGTCACCGCCGCGCCGGGCCCTGAGGACAGCACGGCACAGGAGCGGCTGGACCAGGGCGGCGGTAGGCGGGGCTCCCGCACGGGGCGGGGCTGTGGGCGGGGCCTCGGGAGAGGGCGTGGCATTTCCCGCGGCGGGCGGGGCTGGAGGCGGATCCTGGGCGGGGCGGCCGCGGTGACCGGTCCTCCATCCTCCAGGCGCGCTGGGACCCGGCGCCATCGCCGCCATTGTCATCGCTGCCCTGCTGGCCACCTGCGTGGTCCTGGCGCTCGTGGTCGTCGCGCTGAGAAAGTTTTCCGCCTCCTGAAGCCAATAAAGGGGCCGCGCCCCCCCCCCGTGCGACTCGCTACGCCCCGTGCGCCGTGTGTCTGCGCGTGTGTCCGTCCGCGCGTGCGCCCCGAGTGCCGCCAAGCTCCGGGCGGCCACAGGGGGTGCGCACGTGCTATAGGGGCCCCTGGGTGGGGGGCAGTACGCGAGTACACGTGCGTGTCCACGTGCAGCGTGCGCGCCAGCCAACCGCGGACCTAGGGGCAGGAGGACCCTCGAGGGGTTCGGCCACTACCCATCTGCAGCTTGCCCCGCAGGTAGAGGACGACAGATGGCGGGCAGGAGGCCGTCGGGGCTCCCATCTAGAGGCCAACTGTTTTGAGGATCCAAGATCCCATCTGTGGGGACCCCTTTTGCCCCAGAGAACCCCTGGTACGCTTGGCAAGAGTTTTGCCTGGAGCCACCTCAGAGCGGCTTACCTTTGATTAGGGGGTCCGACACAAAACACGTTTTCAAGATTCCTCCACTGCACCCCACCGGGGCCGGGGGAGGGACCAGAAACTGCTGGCTGCCCTCCCTGGCCCCAACCACCCACACCCCCATTCCCATTCGACCCTCCAGCTGGGATCTTGCTCTGCTGACTTCCACGTTCCCATACAGGGCTGCGTTTATAAGTGGGAGGACACAGAGATGGAAAACAGTGGGCTGATGCCCTATGGCAGGCTGGGCAGGGATTGCCGCAAACCCTGCCTGGAGATGAGTGATCCTTTCTTAACATAGATATCTGGGAGACCCTGCTAAGGGGGGCAGGGTGGGGAGGGAACATTTTCTGCCCTGCCTGTAAACTCACTTGCTTGGTGTACGTCCAGCCTCTTCTGTACCCACTTTCTCTCTTTCTGGGTCCTTTAAAGGAGTCCCTGCCACACCCCTACTCCACCCCACACTCAACACATTGTGGGGGCACGGATCCATCCAGTCTGTGTTCTAGCTCCCCACTGCCAGTGGTGGGTTGAGTTTCTGATAGAAGGCCAAGACAGTCAGGAGATTTCCATCTCTTTTCACACGCCTGGGGTAGCCAAAGCTCTCCTTAGAGCAGAGATGATATATTTTGGGCCATTTGCCCAAGGGCCATGCCCACCCCACAGCTGCCTTCCTCTGCCACATTTGGAGAGCTCAGAGGGGCCTCCCGGGGGTGTAGCATAGATACTCTAAGACCTATCTTTGGGGATCAGGGACCCTCACACCCATTTGGAGGCAAGGGGCATAATCCTTCCAGGGTGCTGTTCCATTCTCAAAGGGCCCAAGGCCTCTGAGAACCATCACACACCTTGTAGGAGTTGCACACAGTCTTCTAAATGATGGCCCCCAATCCCAAACCTGTCCTGGAAGAAGGCATGGGCCCAGGCAGGCAAGAATGCCATCAGACTTGGGTATCTCAGCCCTAGGGCGCTGAAACTCAGGGGACTAAGGGCCCCCAGGGTTGCAGGTGTATGCAGTACCTGGATAGCTGGCAACCTCTGATCGTGAGAAGACTGTCTAAGGACACAGCTGGTCGGGTAGGAAGCTCAGCCAAATCCCTGGTCAGATTCCTCCCCTGTGAGACCACCACCTACCCAACACCCAGTCTCTCACTCACGTCTCGGTCACCTCAGTGTCCCCACTCCAACTGCAGGAGGCAGTTGCCAGGCCTTTCAGCTTCTGTAACCCTTCTCTGTGGTAAGGTTGAAATCTACATATCTGTCCATCCAGCTATCTACCAATCTGGCATCCATCCTCCATCTGACCAGTCACCCCCCTCTCCACCTTCCTCCCTACAGTCCATCTATTCCTCCACTGCCCGTCCATCCATCCACCCACCCACTCATCCTTCTATTCATCTACCATGCATCATCCACCCACCATCTCTGAGACTTGGGCCTGGTTGCCCCCTCCTTCATTAGAAGCCCTGCCAGCCTCTCTTTCAGGACATATCTTCTCCACTGGCCTTGATGGCTGCTCCACTCCTCTGTGCAGGACCCAACACCACACGAACCAGGACAATAAAGAACAGATCTTCACCTCCTTTGTTTTACACATGATGCTTCTTTTAATGCAGCCAAGATGGAGGTGTGGTTCTCTCATAACCAATAGAAGATGCAGCAACCGATTCATTCCTTAAAATACTTAGACTCCCGAAGGGGACAGAAGTCACACAGTACCTCTGGCTGGCCAGGGAGTCCGAGGTGACATGGGCCCTGGGCCAAGTTCTGGCTGGCTGCAGCTTGGGGAGGGGCAGGCAGAGGTGGACGGTTTCAGTCCTGTGCACTGCAGGCCGTCACCAGGCCACTGGTGGCCACAGCAAAGGAGGGCTGTGTGCACGCTGCGCTCACTCTGGTGGCTCCCGAGGAGAAGAGGGATGTGGGGAGGGGTTTAGCCATCACCTCTGGCCTGTCCTTGGCCAGTGTCCCCTTCCTGGGATGCCCTACAGCATGCCTGCTCCCTTGTAAGCCCTCTAAGGGACCGGAGACAGAGGGAGCTGTAACACTGCTGAAAGTCACGTTCCCATTTATAAGGAGAGAGGTGGATCCAGACTCCAGTTCTGGGTGCGGAGTCAGGACCAGCACTTCCCCCACCTGGGGCCCTTCCACTGCCTGGGGTCTGCCTGCCAGCCCTGTTCCCGCCTGTCCACCCCCCAGGGGTCATTGCCGATTCCGGCTGCCCAGCTTCCGACGGTCCTTGTTCTGGCTGCGCTGTGGGTCGTCCATCTTGTGGACTCGGAAACACTCCTTGAGGTTCTGCGACCGGATCTTGGGGTTCAGGATCTCCTCGGTCATGGAGCTGGGGAACCAGCCTCTTTCCTGGTCATGCAGCCGTTCCCCGAAAATCCACCCTGCGTGAGGACAGGGGCGTCAAGACCACCAGGGGTGCTGTACAGAGCTACCCCAGGCCCCTCCCAGGAAGCTCGCTGAACTGGCTCTCCAGGGAGGCAGGGAGACAGGCAGTCCGTGACCACACCAGTCTCGAGGCACATCCCAAGCCCGCTGACTTTGGAGCTCATTCTGGGATCTTCCACAAAGCCCTGGCCAGCTTCACAGGCCCTAAGCCTGCCCTCAAAACAGAGGGCACCCAAAGGGCTGGAGGGGGTGGGAGATGGCCACTTGACTATGTGGCCTGGAAGTTCAGTCTCTCTCCTGCGGGCCAGTCCTCAGGGGGGTGTCCCCCTCCTGCAGGCCAGGTGGCCAGCTCTGGGCTAGAGGTCTGGTGGCCATAGTTCCCTGGGGAACTGGTTGCAAACACAGGATCTGGGGTCACAGTCCAGGTCACCTTCCACAGGTTTGCAGTGACCTGAGCGGCCAATTGGGTGAGTGTGTGGGTGAGTTGAGGGGAAGGCCCACTGTTGAGGAGAAGGCGGGGTCTCATGGCCGGTACCAGATCAGAAAGCACAGGAGTAAGGGAGGGCACTGAGGTGACAGGCTCGCTGGGCAGAGGAGAAATAGCTGGAACTCTTGCCTCCTGCCAGCCAGAACCGGAACCAGACCCTGTCTGTGTTTGCACCTGGCTGCGCCTGCCCACCACTGTACCCAGGGCCTCACCATCCTCTGTCTTTTCCAGGATGTTCAGGATGTCAGCGAGGTCCAGCGTCAGCTCGTCCGGCTGCTGGGCCACGTATGGGTGCACGCACTGTACCTGGGGGCAGTCTGGTGGGGCAGGGACACAGCCTTGTCAAACTGCCCTTGCCTGGCCCGAGCCACCACCCAGCCCTGGCTAATGTGGCAGTGCTGCTGCCCAGGGGCACAGCAGTGACCAGTGTCCAGTGGCTGCTATCCTAGTAGTTCACTTGAGGGAGGGAGACGCTTGTCCTGGAACATGCCCTGTAGCAGGCTGGTGATGTGGGGCTGGCAGTGGCGGGGCCAGCACTGCCCTCGGGGTGGAGACAGGGTACATGTGTCGGTGCCTTGTTGCCATCCCTGGTGGGTGTGAAATCTGTCTTCTGGGCTCACATGCCCCCGGGCCTGTCTTGGAGGCCCCTCCAGGTCCGTCGGGGGCTCATGTCCCCTTCTCCACTCATCACCCAGGTCTGACTGCTGCCCACAGACCCCCCCTCCCCAAGCCTGCTTCTGGGCAGCTGTACACTGCTGGTTGCAACCCCTCCCCAGGGACAGCGTACCGAGCAGCCGGGACGTGAAGGAGACAAACTTGGTCCTCCGGTTGGGGGCCAGTGAAGTCATCCAGCGCTTCATCTCACTCCTGCCACAGAGGGGGCATTGTCCAGTGGCTCCGAGGAGGCCCAGGGCTGCCCAGCCCCGCAGAGCCCCCTGTCCTGCCTCCCAGAGCTGTCCTAGGGGACCCCGGGAGTGATCACAGGGATAACGTGTCATAAACCACTAGAAAGGCGGATGGGTCCAGGTGTCCTGGAGAGGCAGCTAGAGAGGGGGCCTCACAGCTGACCCACAGAGGATGCAGGGCCTGTATCCAGGCCCCTCACACTCCTGCCACCCGCTCACTACCTGCCTGCCCAGCCCGAGAGGATTCAGGCCCTGGGGCCCAGGGAGGAAGCAGGGCTGGGCAGTGAGCGTGTGCACGAGGGGAGGGCAGGGGTGGGACCGCGCCCTGCTCCTGGGCAAACAGCTCCTGGGCATTCTCGACAGACCAAGGCATGAACGGTCTCTCCCCACACATCGCGACGTGGGGCTCAGGCGGTGTCCCTGTTGCTCAGGGAGGTGAGGTGGGGCCCGTGACAAGGCAGGGACGCTGAGGCTGGCGTGGGCGGGGCCAGAGTCTGCCCGGCTTCTGGCTTCCAGCCCAGCGTACACACAAGCTCACACACAGCATGGCGCAGTGCATGCTTGGGCCCCGACCTACCATACACACGTGTGTGCACATGAACACACGCCCACACTCAAAGCACAGCACAGACATGCACACACTTGCAGACCGGAACGTGCTCACGGGCGCTTATTTGCATCGCCCTTAATGCTCTCAAACGTATGCGCATGTGTACGCATGCGCGCTCCCTGCAGGCCCCCACCTAGAAGGGTGCGGGGGAGTGGAAAGGGGGAGGGCCGAGGGTCCCCTGGGCTCGAGGGTCCCCAGAGCGAGGTTCCCTGCAGCCGCTCGCCCGCGACAGAAGCCCAGGGCCAGTGGGGTGGGGATGTGTCCCCGAGCCCACACACACCGAGGACACCTGGCCTGCAGGAGACCCTCCCCACAGGGCCCCGGGCAGGTGGGCGCGGACACGGCGCCCTGACTCACTGAGAAGACGCCTTGAGCATGTAGGTGGCCTCGCGGTCATCGGCGTTCTCCAGCAGCCGCAGGATGAAGACGTTGGCCAGCGTCTGGCCCTGGTCCTCCAGTTCCTCCACCCGGAGCAGGCCGCGCGGCGCCGAGTCGAACACCTGGTACTTGTCCCTGGGGCCGCGGGGCCGGGCGCACGGTCAGGCCCCAGGACGGACAGACGGACAGGGGACCCGGCCCCTGGGAGCCTTCAAAAGCCCCCACCCGGACACCTGTCTCCTTCAACCGCGGCTCAGGAGCCCCCCACCGTGGGCGGGTGTGCGCGGGTGGGGAGGGGCCCCGAGGCCGGGAGCCTCAGCTTGGGCGAGCTCCGTGGCCGGTGCCGACTCACCCCGGGATCTGGCGGCAGAGGACCAGCAGGTCGTTGAAGAGGAAGAGGTAGATATCCCGGAAGAGCTTCTTGGTGCGCAGCGTGCGGGAGGTCTTGGGGCCCGACATCTGCTGCAGCTCGCCCTGCTTCAGCAGCCAGCGCGAGTGCGAGATGATGGGCACGGACTGGGGGGTGAGGGGTGGGGCGGGGGTCAGCATGGCCCGGGTTCCGAGAGCCACCGAGGGCGTGGCCTCAGGTGGTGGGGCGTGGCCTCAGGTGGTAGGGAGGGGCCCTCAGCACCTCCGGGGGGTGGACCGGGAAGACACACCTTGATCTTGAATTCCATCTTCTTCTGGATGCTGATCATCTGCTCCGTGCGGCTCATCTTCCGGACGCCTTCGTTGCAAGCCTTCACCACCTGCCGCAGACAGACAGATGGGAGCACGTCAGTCCCGCCCCCCGCCCCCGGCGTTGCCAGGCGCTCTGGGGAGCTGTGTGTGATTGGGTTGGCACCTGGTCCTTCCTAGAAGCCAGCACCAGGAAAGGTGCCCTGTCGCGTGTTGTGGTCCGAGGGTCACACAGGAAAACAGCGAGGCTCTTAGGGACCCTGGTGAGCACTGCCCGGCAAGCGCTGACTGGCCGACCCCAGGGTCAGTGGTCCAAACACATCAGCTGCTCGGCGGGAGGAAGCAGACGGAGTGGGCTCCACAGATGGGCAGGCCTGGGGGTCCCCCTGAGCCCTCTTCGCTGCCCCAGCGAAGGCTCTGAGTGGGAATGGGCCCTCAGTCACACCCTCAACTCATCGCCATCGAGCGGATGCCCACTCACAGGGACCCCCTAGGGCAGGATAGACCTGCCCCGCGAGCATCCGAGACTGTAGAGACCCCGTCTTTTTCCAAGGCCCCTGGCACCGCTGATGAAGACAAGCCAAGCCGAGAAGCTATCCCTCACTCACGGCACCCCTGTGGGACAGAGGGAGACTGCCCTGCTGGGTTTCCCAGGTTGTAATTCTTTACAGGTTTCTCCATGGGAGTAGTCCGTGGACCCGTTGGTAGCCCAGCGCCTTCACCGCGGCACCACCAGGGATCCCTCGATAAGCACTGGGGAGGAATAAGGTGCCTGAGACGCGTGCTCAAGCATGCCTAGGTGTGTGCACCTGTGTGTGCCTGCTGTTTAGAAACAGGGACAGAACCATCCACCCCAAACCCCAGCAGCCTCTGGGGACGCGTTCAAATGAAACCGGGCCCAATGGCCCAAGTCCCTGAAGCCTGGAGAACAGGGAAGGGCTGCTTCTGTGTGCCGGGCCCTGGTGGCCCTGGGACATCGTCGGGGTTAGATATGGGGCTGCACCTGGAGCTCAGCAGTTAGAAACCGCCAGCTGCTCCTCGGGAGAAAGACGGGGGTTTTCCACCCTCACACAGAGCGATGGTCTTAGAAACCGATAGGGGCAGTTCTGTCCTGTCCCATGGTGTTCCCTGTGGGCTGGCCTCCCCTCGATAGCGGTGGGTTTGCTTGTGCCAGCGCGGACAGCGAAGCCAGCCAGGGGAGGGGCACGGGCACCACACCAGCCATGGCCATGGCTCACTGGGGTCTTTTTTCTTCTTCAATGATTTTACTGGGGGCTCTTACAGCTCTTATAACATTCAATACATCACTTGTATCAAGCATATTTGTACACATGTTGCCATATTCATTTCCAAATATTTTCTACTTGGGCCTTGGCATAAGCTCCTTTTTTATTAATAAATCATCTTATTGGGGCTCATACAACTCCCATCACGATCCATACATACATCAACTGTATGCAGGCCATATCTGCATACTTGTTGCCAGTCTCACTCTCAAAACATCCTCACTGGGGTCTTTCATCGCCTTCTTACTTACTGGCATTTTTTTCTGGGGAAGCAAACACCTTTTAGTTATTATTATTTTTTTATTGGGCACCAGTTACTTTTAGAAGACAACGGTGCCCAAGCTTCCTTTGGGTTTGTTTTAAACTGTGAATGAGGGGAGGCAGAGGAGAGGGTCTGAGAAAAGAGGCCCAAAGCCAAGAAAACTTAAACCACTGAAAAGGCACAGCTGGCCTGCTCCTGGGCTGCCAGTCCACCTGACCGGCCGCTCCGTGGCCCTTTACTTGACTGGACAGGAGGTGTGGCCCCTGATGCTCACAGGGAGACCCCGTCGGGGTTTGGCCAGCAAGGGGTGTGGACTGAGGATCCGAGGTGGCCCAAGGGAGGAGGCAGCTGCAATGGAGGTGAACCAAGGAGCCCTCCTGTCTGGTCTAAGCAGGACCGTTTCTTCTGCCCAGCCACTGCTGGGACCTCAGAACACCATGTCCCTAGGACAGTGGCATCTGGCCAGCCATTCA
The DNA here is from genome assembly GCA_004026705.1 of Nesogale talazaci. Taxonomy (NCBI): domain Eukaryota; kingdom Metazoa; phylum Chordata; class Mammalia; order Afrosoricida; family Tenrecidae; genus Nesogale; species Nesogale talazaci. The sequence goes on from PVJH01019812.1 coordinate 36,680, forward strand.
GGCCACAAGCCGATGGCCCCAGAAGGCCCTCTAGGATCCAGAGGGAGGCCACACAAGGAGCAAACATGTCCCTTCCCCATCCACCCTATTCCGCTGGCGACCTCTGGGGAAGCGGTTTCAGCGCACCAGGAGCTGGCCGCTGACCACTCCATGCCTGGCAGGGACTGTCCCAAGCTGTTTTGGGTAAGTGGTCAGGAAGGGGCAGTGTCCACAAGCCACTCCAAACTCCTCTGGGTGGAGGGGGTGGGGTGGAGGGAGAGACGGGTGCCAGACAGGGAGAAGCGACGAAAGGTGGGGGCGCTCTCTTCCCGCCACAAACAGCTCCGTTCCCCTTTCTGTTGCCCTGTGACTTCTCGGGTTGCAAAATCACACATCAAAATGCACTGGTGCTTCCTGAGGGGCTCTCATGGCTCCCGTAACCCCCCACCCCTCCCTGACTGAAGTTCTGCTCTTAGATGCACCGGACAGGGGTGCAAGGATCAAATCCACGAGTCGCTCCGTGGGAGGAAGCAGAGGCTTTCTACCTGGGGCAGAGCTCACAGCCTCAGACACCTTGGGGACAGATCTACTCTCTCCTGCAGAGTCGCTGCGGTAGGCGTGGGAGCAGGGTGAGGCAGGAGGGTGTGTCGGGGACCCCGAAGGAGGCCGCGTAACTCACCATCTCCAGCTCCTTGTGGGCATCCAGGGCGGTGCCCTCCCGTGTGGACCTTTCCTCCGCCCGCTTCAGGATGTTCTGCGCACGAGAAAGCACCCGCTGCTTCCAACTCGCCGACCCACCTCCCCGCCTCCCTGCAGGGCAGCCCAGAGGCTGTCGTGCTGGGCACAACAGGGCCTCCTTTGGGAGGATGGAGCCCCAGCCAGGTGAGGACAAGCACCAGGCCCAGGCCTCGCCAGGCTGTCAGACGATGAGGGCTCACCCCCAGGCCGGCACGTTGGCCACCACCTCAAGCCAGCGTCCAGGCCCCGCAGGGCTGCACAGACCCAGTGGCTGTCCAGCAGATGGACCGGGCACTCGCCTGGGCATGCGGAGGGGTGCTGGTGGACCTGGCTTCCCACCCCTTAAGGGAATCCCTTCACAGTGACCTGGAGGCTGCCTTCACATCCTTCTGACCATGGGAAAGCCCGTCCTTCACTTGGTTCTAGAAGAACTCCAAGAGCTCAAATGACCCCAGCCAGCAAACGGTCACTTTCCTTAAGGCTCTCCTGTAGACCTCCTTTCCTGGGCCCGCACCTTCCAGCCCACTCCTGTCAGGTCTGGGAGCAGTCTACGCACCCTGCCCCCAACCCTGGCTGCGTGAGGTGGGCTCCATCCACTGACCACCGGGAGGACGCAGGGCACCTGGGGGTTAGGGATAGATTTACTTCTGCCCCGCAACCAAGCCTGGGCCTGGCAGACGCCTCCTCAGCTGCCACCCACCTTCCTGCCAGCCACGCCCCAGCCAGTGTCACTCAGAGGCCCTCACCCCACCTGCCCCCTGCCCCAAGCCCATTGCCCTCACAGCCAGGTCTATGTCCTGCCAGGCGTTGGGTGGTGGTGCGGGGTGTGTGTGCATGTGTGTGTGAGTGTCTGTGTGGTGTATGCATGCGCGTGTGAGTGTGGTGTGTGTGTGTGTGTGTGTCTTTCCAATGGAGCCCCAGGCCTCCCTCCTGAGCCCCTCTGAGTGGGTTTGAACCCCGCACCTCTCAGGGTGGCGGACACGAGCTAGTACCTGCACAAGCAGCTTGAGGCGGGTGATCCTCTGGAAGGGCAGGATGAGGAAGGAAGAGAAGGGGAGACCCCTGCACTTAGGGTCAAGCTCCAGCTGGGCGATCAGCTCCCGGAAGGCCGCCTTCTCCTGCCTGGAGACAGACGTGGGAGGGTGGGTGCCCCAGCTCCTTCCCGAAGCCCCTCCCCGGCTGGCCTCTCCCCCACCCTCATAGGCTCCAGACAGCCCGGGGGCCTGGGAGATGCAGCCATGATTTTTCTTCCTTTGTAGTGTTTCTCACGGCAAGTAAACTGTTGGGGACAACTGCCTCCCAGGCCTGGCACTCGGCGCCTGGCTCAGCCCGAGTGCGGGGCCCGGCCGAGCGGTGTGTCCAGGTCCACACAGCGGGGCCTGGAGTGTGACAACCAGCCAGTCACACTGCTGGCAACACCAGGACCCCTTTGGTCATCTCTTCAGATGAGCATGCGCGTCGCTGCCGATTCCCATGCACGGCTGCTCACCTCAAGGTCGGCAGTTCAAGCCCACCAGCTGCTGTGCGGGAGAAGGGTGAGGCTGGCTGCTCCCCTACAGAGCCAGCCTGAAGGGGAGCTTCTGCTCTGCCCTGTGGGGTGGCTGTGCATCACGGTTGCTGCGGCAACAACGGCAGGGAGTGTGAGAGGGTCTCATAGAGGGCTGCCCGCGGAGGTTTCTGAGACCGGCCTCTGCAGGGGCAGGTGAGGCTGTCAGCTCCTGAGAAGATCCACGGCCTCAGAAACCAGCAGAGGAGAGAGTTCTGCTCCAGCCCGCGGGCTCACTGGGAACCAGAATAGACTCCACGACATGGGGGTTAACATGCATGTTAACATACATGTGTATGTGCTAATTCCCTCTGTAGTGCTACACACACACACACACACACACACACATATACAGACTCCACGACATGGGGGTTAACATATATACATGTGTATGTGCTTATTCCCTATAGAGTGCTACATACACACATATACACATATATAGACTCCATGACATGGGGGATAAAATATATGCATGCATACGCGCTTATTCCTTATATAGTGCTACACACCACACACACACACACACATATATTATCGAAGCACAAGCAAAATCTCACAACATCAGAAACAGAAAGCTTCACCTTTCTTACGAGGAACAGCTGGGGCCTCGGACAGCTGATCTTGCTGCTAACCAATATGTAGCTAGACCCGGGACTTCCCTGGTCCCGCCTCTCACTCTCTCACAGCCATCGAGTCAGCCCCGGCTCACAGAGACCCTCTCGTGATGTGTGTGGGTTTCCTGCCCGGAGCAGGAAGCCTCAGCTTTCTCCTACAATGGCTGACCCGGTGCTGACAGCCCCAGGGTAGCCAGGGTGTACGTAGGCCGCCGGAGATCCCAAGATCATCACTGGCTCACGCATGCCCATCAGCCGGCCCCAGTGGCTCTCAGGGTGACCCTACAGAACAGAGAAGGCCGACTCTCGCTGAACCAGAGCAGAAAGCCTCGTATTTCCCCCGTGCAGGGGCTGGTGGGCTTGAACTGCTGACGTGGTGGTCAGCAGCCCCAAGTGCTGCCCTCTAGGCCACCAGGGCTCCCCGGAGCATCTCTAAACTCTGAGCATGTCTTTGTTATCTGTAGAGAGGTTCCAGGGCGTGCTTCGCAATAGATTCTGCTAAGGAGGTGAATCTTGGTGGAGCGGGGGCCAGGGGGGGGGGAGGAGGGGGTGTTGGGCGAAGGACCTCAGGAGATGGGGCCTGGGAGTGGAATTTCTTCAGGCGAGTGTGCCTGCATTGCTGCGGGCCAAGCATTCAGCTGCGGGCACCAGGTCGGTGGTTCAAACCCACCAGCCGCTCTTAGAGAGGAAGCACCGTGGCTGTGAATTTCCATAAGGGTGAGCCGTGGGAACCCCCGGGGCAGTCCTACGCCTCCCACAGGTCACTGCGGGTTGGAGCGGATCGATGGCAGTGGAGTTTTCTTCACCTCCGTGTGTCTGCACAGGTGGCCCGGGCTACAAACACGATCCTTTCCCGAGGGTGCCCCTAGGTTCCTCCGGGACAGGTGCAAGCAGTTGCTCTGAGCTCACAGGGCAGTGCACACGAGAGGGGCTTAGCAGGTGGGACTTGCCAACCGCGAGGTCAGCAGTTCAAACCCACCAGCCACGCTGAAGGACAGCAGTGAGGCTGTCTGTGCCCATAAAGAGCAGAGTCAGAAGCCCACAGCGGCAGTTCTTCACTGCCCCACAGGAGTCAGGACCGGTTCTCTGGGGTGGATTTTTTGGAAAAAAAAATTTTTTTTTTCTTTTTTCAGAGCAAGGAAAGCTTCCCAGCTTGTTGATGATTTCAGAGCATCAGAAGTGGTGAATAAGCTGTGTCCAGCTGAGGATTCTTTCCATCTGCTAACAGTGAGGGCGGAAACACGGGACCTGCGTGGGCAGGTAGGGGCCTCATCAGAGTGGACGCTGGGGACTCTGCCCGATATGTGGGACTCCCCTGCAGGCAGTGAATGGGAGCGAGGGAGTCTGGGGACCCCATGTTGAGGGTCGGCACCCTGAGAGGGCAGTGGGGGATCCCTGCATTTGGAGCCAGTAGTCGGAAGCGAGGATGTTGGCGTCAGGGGTCCCGGGCCCACCCTCCAGTCAGAGGAGGGGCTGCTTTGGGTAGAGCCGGGCTAGAACCGGGCCAGACTGGGCGGCTCCTCTCAGTTTCCCACACAGTGCCCTGTTCCCTCAGGCCCAGTGTTCATTGTTCAGAGCGGTCACTGAACCCCCCCCAAATATAAAGTGACCAGGTTTTAATGTTGATAAAGCAGGACACCATTGACTAGGGGGGCAGGGAGAGGGGTTATATCTCCTTGCCCTTCCCTAGTTTGTTGTGCAATCTTTCCAAAAATCGGAACTTTTTAAAAACGCCATGGGACGCGGGGAAAATTGTTCAAAAGCGGGACGTCTGGTCACTTTACCCAAATACTCACGGGTCTCTCCCTCAGTGCCGACTCATAGTGGCCCCACAGGACAGGGCAGAACTGCCCCCCTCACCCCAAGTTTCCGAGACGGCAACTCTTGACTGGGGCGTGCTTTCAAAGAGCTGCCTTTCAGATGGATGCCCGTGCTGAACCACACGCCCCCAGGCCTCCCGACGGGGTGGACCGTCCACACCTCACTGGCTGCCAGCCCCCAGGCAGGACAGATGCTCAGGGTGGCTTCAGAAAGGCCTGAGGCGCTCCTGACGTCCTACCGTGTAAGTTCATCAGACATTCTCATCGGGAGACCCAGGGGCAGGTTGGCCGTGAATTCAGAGACCTGCCCCCGCTACCCCCCCCTCCCCCCCACTAGCCCAGCCCAGGCGTTTAGCTCTGACCCTCCGTCTGGGTGTGTGTGTGTGTGTGTGTGTGTGTGTGTGTGTGTGTCACACCCTCAAAGAGTCTGATGGCAGCTCTGGGCTCAGGCCAGTGGGCGATGGGCTGGCTCTCTGGGGCTCAGTTCCCTATGCTTCCTCCAAGAGGCGCCCTCTAGGGCCCCCCCAGTCGGCTTCCACCCCTGGGCAGCGGCCCCTCAGCCCCCTCAGCCCCCCCCCC
>PVJH01019813.1:0-41956 GCA_004026705.1 Nesogale talazaci
AAAAAAAGAACTTTAAGAAAAAAATAGAAATCCCTTTATTAACACTTAACCTAAGCAAAGAGAAACTATTCAGATGAAGGGAGGTCATCAGCATGCGGCCATAACGGTATCAACAAGACTCACAGTTCACCTTGCTAATGATGGTCACGGCTGTTAGGTGCCATCAAGTTAGTTCAGCCTCAGAGCGACCAACTACGTACAACAGAAACACACTGCCAAGTCCTGTGCCATCTTCACAACTGCTCCTCAGTCTGGGCTCATTATTGCAGGGACTGGGTCAATCCTCATTTTCACTGCCCCTCTAGTTTACCAAGCATGATGCCTTTTCCGGGGACAATTCGTCCTTGATCACATGTCCAAAGAAGTTTCACCATCTTTGATTCTAAGGAGCATTCTGGTTGTACTTCTTCCAAGGCAGATTTGTTTGCTCTTTGGCAGTCCATGTACTTACAACCTTCTTCACCAGCACCGTAATTCAAATACATGGATTCTTCTGAGGTCTTCATTATTCAATGTCCAACCTACACATGCATGTGAGATGACTGAAAATAGTATATAGCTTTGGTCAGACACAACTTTAGTGCTCAAAGTGGAATCCTTGCTTTGCAATACTTTAAAGAGATCTTGTGCAGATTTACCCAATTCAATGCATTATTTGATTTCATTGTTTTTGCATTCTTTGATTTCTTTTTTTTTAACTTGATTTCTTCTTTCTTTTTAATTTGATTTCTTAATGGCTGCTACCATGAGCACTTGATGTGGATGCAAAGAGTATGAAATCTCTCTCAACTTTAATCTGAAAACAAAACTTATATAAACTGTATTTCCAGTATAGCTTTAAGTCAACAATGATTTAGAAAATTTCAATTTAGTTTACCTGTTTTGATGTTATTAAGAATGTCTCCTCCAGCTAACTTGCTTAAAATTGACTTCTTTATGACACAGAATAAGGCATATATATATATATAAATATATATATATAATTTTATTGGGGGCTCTTACAGCTCATACAACAATCCATACATCCATTGTGTCAAGCACATTTGTACTTACATTGTCATCATTTTCAAAACATACTCCTTCTACTTAAACTCTTGGTATCACTTCATCTTTTTTCCCCTCTCCCTTCCCCTTCCATCCACCCTCATGACCCTTGAAAAATTATAATTATTTTCATATCTTACACTGCCCACTGTCTCCCTTCACCTACGTTTCTGTTATTCATCCCCCTTGGGGTGTGGACAGTTTATATATTGATTAATGTGATTGGTTCGCCCTTTCTCCCTGCCACCTTTCCTCAGGGTATCATTACTCCCATTATTGTTCTGAGAGGTTTATCTGTCTTGGATTCCGTGTGTGTCGTGTGGAGAGCTGGTGTGCTTCTCCAATGTGGGCTTGCCACTTGTTATGAGGCATACTTATATTGCAGTACAATTGTTGTGAAGTATCTTCCATAGAAAATGTCTGCACAAGTTAATTTTATGAACAAATACACAAGATGTTATTATTCAGGGTAATCTCTAGGGAGCAGAGTAAGGTCAGGTCTTTCTTATTAAGAAAGAGATTTACCGGGCTGAGCCCCGGTGGCGTAAGTGGTTGAGTGTGGGACTGCGGCCCACAGGCTTGGCAGTTCAAATCCAGTGGCGGCTCTCAGGAGCAACGCTGGGTAGTTCCCACGACCACCAGAGGGCAACGATGCCCCCCCCAAAAAAAAAGAAGAAAAAGATTTACTTTTAACATATACTCTTCTCTATCTTGAGTCTTTTTAATTACAAAAATAATTAATAACTCTAAAATATTACATCTTAGGATTATAACAACTAATTTGAAAATTCTCCTATGCTGAACATTTAGACTGCATTCACTTTTTCACAATCCCTAGAATTAGCATTTTTATTCCTAATTTTTTTTTTGCAAGATCTTTCTGAATATTTCCTTAGAGAAAAATTCTGAAAGGTAATGAATACCGGTACCTCTATTTCACTTATTATTTCTAATATAATTCCTATGCTATCCATCAGGTCATTGGTGATTTCTGGCTATACAATATGAACTCTCCCTCCCAGAGGCTAACTTTGAGATCAACAATTGCCTATAAAGAATTACATCTGGGGGCTGAGCCCCGGTGGCGTAGTGGTTGTGCGTGGGACTGCGGCCCACTGGGTTGGAGGTTCAAATCCAGCAGCAAGGCTGGGCCTCCTACTCCCACCACCAGAAGGCAATGATGCCCCAAAAAAACAAAAAAAGAATTACATCTGGGGGAGAATGGAAACACTGAAACCTGTGCATGGAGTCTGGGTGGCTTAGTGGTTAAAACACTGGAGGATAAAACTGAAGGGTGAGTGGTTTGAACCTACCAGTCCCTCTGCAGAAGACAGATGAAGTAGTCTGTCCCATAAAGATTTACCTCAGAAATTCAAAGGGAACAGTTTTATGTTGTACCCTCTAAGCCTTTACTATATGGCTACGGCATCCCCATTTCTCCTCTTCCCTTATGAGTTGTCTCCTGGGCCACTTCACTAAAGAGTCTTTATTAGGAGTGGTGTGAAGGCCAGAAGAATCGATTCCAAATAAGTCTATGCCCGATTCCTCAAAACCTGAGACTGTGGCAGAAGAAAGTCTGCAACTATGGTTCAATTAAAGATGCTGAACTAACAAGATTCTCCTGGACTGCTTAGGTGGGCCCACTCTACTCACATGAGTCCTTAAAGGCAAAGGCATTCCCTGAATTCCTGAATTCAGAAGAAGAAATGATGGGAAAAATGGTCAGAGTGAAGTAACATTGCTGGCTTTGCAGATGTAAGGAGAGCCCATGAGACAGGCAATGTGGGGAGCTTCTAAATGCTGGACCAGGCAAGAGAACAGAGTCTCCTCCAGGAAGCAACACAGTCCTATTGAGAACTTGATTTTCCTCTCTGGAGGACTTCAAAACTGCAGAACTGAAAGATAATCAATTTGTGTTGTTTTGAAGTTTATGTTATCCTATTACAGCTGCAAGATAAAACAAATCTAGGCACACAGATAATAGAAAGAGCTAGAACCCAACCAGTGGCTCTGGGGTTTCCCAAGACACACAAAAAGAGACCTTACTGAACGAAATAACACTTACTACATACCGCACAGTCAAAAGGCCACTTACATCTACCTTGTCTTTTATCTGCCTTTCTATGGAATCCCTCACTAGGTTGGGAAACAAAGTTTGCAAATCTAATTGGCAACACCTGGGATATTCAGAGCCCTACGTTTTTTTAAAGCTCCTTCTCGTCTCTCAATGTTCTAATTCATTCAACACCTTCAACTGAGAAGATGACTCCAGCTGGGGCCCGCTACCAGCCAGCCCTTTCTCTCTTTCCCTTTGGAAATGCCTGAGAATGTAGCTTCTGTAATTTCGGGGTAAAGATGAATAAGAGACTGAGTTCTACTGAAAGTCAGCAATGAGGAAAATCACCTGGTCCTTACTCATGTACTGACAAAGCAGAAGCTTGTTTCCTATCCAGTAGCACTTTCTTCAGCATAGCTCCCTCAGAGACCGATTGTGGAGGACTAAGCAGCAAGAGAAAAGAAACAAAACAGGTATTCCTTTATCTCCAGCTATAATACCATTATATATAACCACAAAACCTAACTGATAATGTCATTGTGGTTAGTTGCACCACGTTGGTTCCAAATCATAGCAACCTTATGAATAATAAGAGAAAAAAACAACAGTAAGAACTGGCGTCAATCTTGTAAGCTGGTGTCTTAGTTTCCTAGTATTGCAAAAACACCACAAGTAGATGGCTTTAATGAACAGAAGTCTGTCTGCACCCAGTTTAGAACACTAGAAGTCTGAATTCAAGGTGCTGGCTCTCGGGGCAAGCTTTTGCTCTTTGCACACTCTGGAAGAAAATTCTTCTCTCTTCAACTTCGACTTCCTGGTTCCGTGGAAATCTACATGTCTTGGCACCTATCTTACTCCACCTATCCTCTGCTCATTTGCTGTGACCTTTGTATCTCAGGAACTCGACACACCATACACCAACCACGCCTCATTAACATCACAAATGCAACCCATTCCCAAACAGGATTATGAACCCAGACACCAAAATGGGGAATTACAACACACATTTTGGGGAGACACAATTCACTCCATGATAATCTTTTTGGCCCTCAAAACTAATGTCTCTCACCCATGCAAAACAAATTCACCCCATCACATTATCCCCAAAAGGTTTACATCAAGCTTAAGCATAAAATCTCATCTTCGAAATCATCTAAATCAAAAAGGATGAAACTTTAAGAGTATTAAATACTGGGGGGAAATTCCTGTTCATCTGAAAATCTATGAAACCTAGATTACAAATTACCTATTTTCAAAGCCTAAGGGTGGAAAAAGCACAAAGTAACCATCCTCATTACAAACAGGAGAAATAAGAGATAGTGGGCACCAAGTTAAGTCCAAAATCCAGCAAAAATTCACATCCATGCTCAAGGCTGTTCTCAGAGGTCATCAAAGCATGGGTGGGGAACATGGGACCTTGAGAAAGCATTCGTTTCGGCTTACATCACATCACACCCCGAAGAGAAGCCCTTCCGGTCATGACAAGGAAGCGGGAAGCAGGAATCAAAGAGAAAGTACCTTCCTCCAGGCAACAGAAAAGGTTTTCCTCTACATCTAATAGCATAAACTCAGACTTCTAGACTCATAAACTACGAGAAAATGCATTTCTGCTTACTAAATGTGGCATTTCTATTGACAGCAGCATTAGATAACTGAAATAGCTACATTAGTAAATTACTAACCAACGAAGTTCATGACACTACCACAGCATATACAGTAAGATAAATAAAAGACCTAATTATTATTTTCAAAGCATTAATCATTTAAACTTACCTCTCTTAATTCTCCAATTCTTCGAAGTGCTTTATCCTGACTCTGACTTAATATGCCCTAAATTAAAAGAAAAAACTGGTTAAAACAACTGTATAACACAGTATTGGCAAAACGCTCAAATAAAAAGTATTATTTGAAAGTAATATGTCTGAGGAATTATTATATCCTGAAGAAGAGGTTAAATATATTGCAGATGTGACTATGTTGAAAAATAGTCAAAAATTAAGCCATGGTGTGCCTTAGAGTCATTTTGAATACTGACTGTGGTCATACTTCTATATTTCTCTATATTTATTTGAGTCCTTGGGTAGTACAAATGGTTGACGTGCTTTGCTGGTATTCAAGTTAGAAGTTTGAGCCCATTTAGAGGTGCTTCAGAAGAAATCTCTAGCTACCTGGACAATTGCGCATCCCCCACAAAGGGTTTACCAGGAAGGGACAATCCAACCAGGGTGCAGGACAGCACCGACAAAACACACCATCATTCCTCTAGGCCCTGAATGCTTCCCTCCCCACCACTACCGTGACCTAGTTCTACCTTACAAATCCGGGTAGACCGGGGTACACGTGTTGGTATGGATAAGAACATTTGACACATGGAATTCAGGGCAGACAAAGCTCTCAGGAATTGCAGTGGGAACAGCAATATCATGAGGGTAGGGGGATGGGGGGGGAGAGAAGGAGGAACCTATCACAAGGCTGGATATATAGCTTACACATCCCTCAAGCAGAACGAATAACAGAAATGTGCATGAAGGGAGACAATGGAGAGTGTAAGACATGAAACAACAACAATAATATATACTGGATCGGGGATTCATGAGGGTGGGAGGATGGGGGGAAATAGGAGCTGATACCAAGAGCCCAAATAGAAAGAAAACCCTTTGGGAATGTTGATGGCAACACATGTACAAGGTGCTTAATACCACTGAATAAGGGATAGTCATAAGATTTGTAAGAGTGCCCCTATAAAGTGAATAATAAAAAAATCAGTTAATGATTAACCCTCTACTACTCTACTCTAACACACGCAGAACCACTATAAATTGGCACAGGTTACATCGAACAACAACCAGTCAACTGACCAATAACCACACCCCCACTGGCACCAAGCTGATTATGACTCAGAGGCCCTCTCTAAGGACCCTGCTTCGGTGAGCTTTGGAGATAGTAAATCTTTAGAAGAAGACACAGCTTCATCTCCTCTCTCAGAAAAGCTAGTAGGCTTGAGCCTCCAACCTTGTGGTTAAGCAGGCTGATGCAACCCACTGGGCCACCAGGGTTCCTTACTTGTCGATAAATAAATTTACAACAAAGGTGTTTTCCCTAAAGCCATAAAGGTAGGAGGATTTTGTTGTAGGGTTTCTAATACAGGTTTTGAAATCAGAAAAGACACAACACTGAAAACTAGTAAAAATACAGTGGGTAAAAGCAGGAGCTCTGAAGTCAAACAGCCATGAAATGAATCCTGATTTGTCTCCCTTCCTTCCACACACCAAGTCAGTCACTCTTTCTCAGCTTCCTAATCTAGATTAAGTGAGGACAGTACTACTACTACTACTACTTACAAATGAACTATAAAGACTAAATACATCAAAATATCTGACATACACTAAGAAATCAACAAATGTCATCAGATATAAATAGCCCTGGTAAATTGTGCTGGCAAAAATTAAACATTTTAATTTCATTGGCGCTATTGAAAACGTTTATTTAATAAGGTTTTCAGGTATGCACACAAAGGCGGGGTGAATCGATCGCAATGATCTACATATGAACCCCTCTCTGGGGAATGGACAAAAGCAAATAGGGTGAAGGGAGACATTGCACAGTGTAAAACATGAAAAAAATAATAATTTATAAATTATCAAGGGAAAGGAGGGAGGGAAAGAGAGAGAGGGAGAAGAAAAAAATGAGCTGATACCGAGGGCTCAAGTAGAAAGAAAATATTTTAAGGATGATGATGTTTTTTTTTTAAAAAATCAGGGGAAAAAAGAATGATGATGGCAACAAATGTACATATGTGCTTGACACAATGGATGCGGGTATGGATTGTGATAAGAGTTATAAGAGCCCCCCAAAAAGTGATCAGAAAAAAAAAAGAAATGGATGCTAATCTCTTGCATTTTACTTTCAGCATCCTCAGACTTTGATGAAAGAAGAGGCTTTCTACTCTCATCAAGTCACAGGGCAGTCCTGCCCTGTCCTGTAAGTGTCCCTGAGTCAGACAAGACTCACTGGTAGTGAGTTTGGGAGTTGGAAAGTTTGCCACAATGAAAGCACAGTTCTCCATCGCCTCTTAGTGGCAGTATTTCATAAGTACATGTAGAAAGAAAGCCATAGATAATTCATGGAGACACACACCCAGACCTATAAAACTGACCCTTTGAGAATGAAGCCATAGAATATAAACAAGACAGTAGGCTATATCAGACTTACCTCGTATGTATAAGAAAAATATTGCCTATCTAAAAGTTTTTGTAGTAATATAATTTTCATATTTGCTATCAAAAAATTAAAAGTTAATCAGTGATAAATAATTATTCTTACCACAGTGAATAGATTCTAGGCAAAAACCAGAAAATAATAAGTTCAATTAACAGATTTATATTTATGGAAGATCAATCATTTAACATTAACAAGAAATAATGTATATGGGAAGTTAACTAATTTTACCATAATTTTTGATTATGTAATGACCATAAAATGTTGAAGTGATTTAAATAAATATTTCTTTTAAAACATCCTCTACTTTAAAAATAATAAAGCTGTACTTCACAAATAACACATCAAACTGAAAGCACACTTTGAACAAGAGTAGGTATTCCCACTGAGCTCTCAGCACTTCAGAGGTGAGAAATGTCTGGCCAGTGGGTCATATAGTGGGACCCAGATAGATAGAACATCCAGAAAAACATGATAATATCCTCTCCCCACCCACTTAACGGAGAGCTTTACAAGCAGTAATCTTAGATAATAATTACTTTATAAGAGAGGATGTTTGGGTTTAGACTTTAATATAATTCCAAGAAGCAGAGATGTCTCCAAGTATTTATGAAGTAAAAGGGAAAACTTAAAAGGTTGGATGTCCTTTTACTACTGGAATAAAGAAGAGACTTGCAGACTGGGACATTCAGGACGACGTAAAAGAGACAAGCATGCTTTAAATCCAAGTCAGTTCGACACTGCAGGAGAAAATCCATCACTAACTGACGAACAATCCTTAGACATCCTCACTTCCTTTATCAAAACCTCCAGTCGTGGTGAAGTGAGGTTAAATGATCATATTTAGATGTATGACATTTTAATATTAAAGTTATTACTCTATAATTATTAAATGAATCACTATTACAACAAATGAATCACTTACTTGTAGCTTTTTCTTTTCTCTATGAAGAGTTTGATAAGCTGTAACAAGCTAAAATAAAGAAAAAGTCACCAATAACTTTAGTCATTCCTAAATACAGTTGTTCTACATTTTCTAAAACATCTTACTGAAAATACAAAAATAATTCAGAAATATTCTTTCACAGACAATTCCACCAAATGAGATGATGCATATGTCATTGAAACACAAAAGAATGCATTTCTGGAAACAAAATGTAATTTAATTCTAAATATAAAAATGTTAACTGACTTCACTTTACACACAAAGTTTTTTAAATTTCAATAGCCCGATTCATTGGTGGGAATTACAGTCAATCTGCCTAAAGACAAGAGTCTACTCACACTGCATCCCAACCAGCAATAGACAGCAGCACCTCAAAACTTGTTTTAAAAGAGTAATTCGTGGGCTGAGCCCCAGTGGTGTAAGTGGTTGAGTGCAGGACTGCAGCCCGTGGGATTGGTGGTTCAAATCCTGCAGTGGCTCTCAGGAGCGGCACTGGGTAGTGCCCACTACCACCAGAGGCAGTGATGCCCTCCCCCCCAAAAAAAAAGAAAAAAAAAGAGTAATTCGTGAGTCTCACCCTAAACTTACTGAATCAGAACTAGCGTTAGGGATCAGCAGCAAGAAATGGTGTGTTAGCAAGCTCTCCGGGTGGTTGTTCACATTGAGAGTTAATAGACCGTGTGTTGGAGCTCTAAAAAGGTCTGCTCATTATAACACACTGCCATCAGTTCAATTCTGATTTATGGCAATCCTATTTAACGTTAACAGACTGTAAATCTTTGCGGGAGGAGAGAGCATTCTCCTTCTAAGGAACTAGATTTGACTTGCTGACCTTAAGGTTAGTAACCCCAGATCTAGCCCACAGTATCAAAAGGGCTCCTTTTGACTGGTTATGAGATCTGTAAAAATTTCTCAAGTTGAAAACTCATCATCATGAGGTTAAAACTGATCATTCGGAACCTAAAGAAATGTTTAATCATTTGACCTAAATAGCATAGTTAAACATTCTGGCACAACTTGATAAAACTATAGATTAGCAAAGCCTTTTAAACCTATAAATGAATCAAGTCAGTAACAGTGAGTTAAGTTTAGAAGTACTAGAGTTTTCTGAAAGGCTCCCTGGTGGCACAGTGGTTCAAGCAGTTCAAATGCTAATTCAAAGGTCAACGGATAGTTAGATAAAATGTAGTATCTTATTTGATCCCCCTTTTGACCCATTTAAATGCTGCACCAGTTTAAGGGGGTAGTGGGGGAGGGGGGTAAGTGTAAATTAACTAGTCATTCCGATGACTCCCTTCTCAACATATACCAGGGATACGAATAGTCTTGCTATCATTCAGAGTGCACTAGGAAGTGAATTACGGTAGAGGTAGCTAGGTTAAAATTTAACATCTTATCATCTGGTCTCCCTTTTGACTAATTTTAAAGTTCTAGTTTTTAACATTTTCTGCTTTCTTTTCTATTGAAGTTTTTCTCTATTTTGTTACTGTTGCTTCTTTTTGGTTTTATTTTTTGCTTCTGTATGTTTTATGGTATATGAATCTAGGATGGATGCATCTATAGAGACAATAACTGGATTAATGGTTCCTTGCAACGAAGGCAGGGGAGGTTGGCGGGAAATGGATTGCTAATAACATGGAATATAAGAAAGAAGAAAATGTTCTAAAATTGATTGTAATAATGATTAATTAATACTGTTATGGCAACAATTCTTCTTGATATCATTGAACTATTGTGTATGGTGCATGGGTTTGGATTTATGGCAGGTCAGATCCCAGGTGCCTCTCATAGTGTCCCATGCCAAAGCAAACTGTAACCCCGAACCATTGCCTGGCTCTACCCCGTGGGCTTCAAGCACTGAAGTGGGTTGCACAGTGGGAAAAAATAAATAAATGGTGTATGGAGTAAGTCCCAATAAAAACTGTTTAAAAAGAAAGAGAAAGAAAGAATGTAAATAAATAAGCAAATAAAGTATACAGTTTGAGGAAAGACAAAAAGAAACCTGTTCCCATCCAATTAATTCCAATTTATACCTATCCTGTATGACAAAGGACACCTACCCCGCGAGGCTTCCAAGGCTGTAAGCTTTCTTACAAAATGATATTGTACATCTTTCTCCCAAGAAGCAGTTGGTGAGTTTGAACTGCTAGCCTTTTGGTTAACAACCAAAAGCACTGTTCTACTAAGGTTCCTTTTCAAAAGAGAAGCAGTACCCTACGCTTTTTCTTAGATGGTTGCTGTGTGTCCCTAAAGATTTTTTCACTAATATCTTCAGTTAAAAGCAGACAGCAATGGCAGGTGAGTTCAGCAATAAAGAAAACAACACTAAAAACAAATTTGTAAGACCAAGAGCTGCTTTTCCTTATTACCTTAAGGACAGGAAATAAAATGATACTGAAAAGAGTGCGTGTGTGTTTGGGGGAGTGAGGGAGTGGGCGGGGGTAGCAGCTTGGGCAAGCTATCAAATTCCAGCAACATTCTGTACTATAAGAATTATAGTACAGTATAGGCAGCTATAACATGATCATCCTCCATTTTGTGATCTGATGCAATCATCCTCCACTTTCAAATGTGAATTTTCACATAACAACCTGGTCTTCAATACCTAGGTATGAGCAGTTGGGGTATTATGAATTAAAGAATAAAGCAAAACTATTTTCCCACAGGCAAAGGGGTCTTGCTCTTACCTCAGAATATTTTCCTCTGTAGTTACTCACACTTCGTTCCATTCTTCGCAAACGATGAGTTAACTGTTCTTTGCTGAGACTGTCTGAATTCCCAAGTGAGTCTTCAGCTTCACTCTCCATGTCAGAAGGTGGATCAAAAGGGGCGGAACACTCCAGGTCGAGCCGATTCAGGGACTCTCTGGAAGATGCTCGTACCAAGGATTCTTTAGAGGAAGATCGGAATAGGGATTCCTTTATGGGACTTCGAAACAGAGACTCCATAGAAGGTACCCGGAGCTGAAGCTTCTGTGCAAAAGACTGCGAGTCACTGGGCTACAACCAAAACAAAACAGAAGACACGTGTCACTAATAGGCACTTTTATGCACCTATTATTCCCTACAACCAGCTTTAATCTATTGAAATTAACAAATTCCATTTATATTCCTAACATTTTACATAATTTGTTGGTTTCTGAAAGTAAAAGAACTCTGTTTGTTTCTGAAAAAGAACTGGTCCAGGACTCAGAGGACTGGGATACAGTTCCAGGGCTGCCATCTAGCTGTGGAATAAACCAACAAGTCACTTACCTTCAGTTGACATTTCTATGACAAAGAAGAAAATTATGCCATCCCAGCCGAACCTCAAGGTGAGCTGTGAGATCCATGAGGGCAGTGACCTCCTATACACAGAAGGCTTTAAATCGTTTGTGAGGAAATTCCATTATCTTTCCATTCCAATTTTCCATGAAATTCTTTAAACCCCTTATACTGAGAAGTATGTCAGTGACTTCAAATACTTTATCTGGAGAGACTGGAAGACTAGTGACACCTAGCTCTGCCATATCTGCTAGTATATCTACTGTGTCTACTAACAAACTTAAGTATTAATAGGTCTAACTAGTGTCTCTCTGCAATGGTCACGAAGATTGATGTTTTAAAACAGTGATAATCAAGGGCTTACTGTTAATTTGTTTGAAAAATGATACATTTCAATGACCCTAAAATACAACATTATGCAACAAACTGTTGTAAGCAAAATTCTTGTGTTCAGGTCACAGTACGCATTATTAAACAGGAGTTTCCTAGAAACTCATTCTCATTATGTAGCGACACGGTCACCTGAGTTTCAATGATACCAGAGGCATGAAATACTAAGGGAAACTAAGGTCATATGCGAGCAAAAGGTACAAAAAAAAAAAAACTTTTTATTTTCAACTCTAAAAATCAAAGCAAACACTCTTACTCAAATTTTAGAGATTTAGTAATCATATTAGGCAAAAAGAGTAATATAATGTAAAACATACCTCACCCCACCCCCCCATCTGTAAAAAAAAGCTTTATCAGAAGTTGTTTATAATAGTAAAAACTGGAGGCAAACCATATGGTCACCATTAAAGAAAACATTTATAATTTACATTACATATTATCACATGAGATAATAAAGTCATGAATAATATTGATACTATATCCCAATTCCTATTTAAAGTAACTTTGTGTATTTTTCCAATTAACACAGGTTTAGACAAACATCTTTACACTTAGATTGTGTAGGACAAACATCAAAAGTGAACAGTGGGGAGATGATGAGCCAGTCAGGGTGCAGTGTAGCAACGATGAAACATACAACTTTCCTCTAGTTCTTCTATGCTTTCTCCCCCAGCCCCCCATCATAATCCTAATTCTACCTTACAATCTGGCTAGAACAGAAGAGGTACACTGGTACAGATAGGAACCGGAAACACAGGGAATCCACGACAGATTCCTTCAGGACCAGTGGTGAGAGTGGCGATACTGGGAGGATGGAGGGAAGTAGGGTAGAAAGGGGGTACCGATTAAAGAATCTACATATAACCTCCCTCCCTGTGGTACAGACAACAGGGAAGTGGGTAAGGGGAGACATCGGACAGTATACAATACAACAAAATAATAATTTATAAATTATCAAGGTTTCATAAGGGAGGGAGGGAGTAGCAGGGAGGGAGGGGGAAAATGAGGAGCTAATACCAAGGCTTAAGTAGAAAGCAAATGTTTTGAGAACGATGATAGCAACAAATGTACCAATGTGCTTAGCATACAATGGGTGTGTATGTGGATTGTGGTAAGAGTTGTGAGAGCCCCCAATAAAATGATTTTTTTTAAGGTCAACAGTGTCTTAGCGGTAAGATTCAAATAACTTAATTTTGGTATTTTACTTAGATTTTTTCAAAATGTGCTAATCTTATTTTCATGATCAGGAAGTAGGGAGGAGGAGAGAGAAAGTCTTGGAAGGGAGTTGGAACTCTCATACTCAAAGGCGGTAAGAATCACTTTACTAAAAAAATTGTCCAGTACCAGTCTCTTTTGACCCATAAGGAAATTTATTTTTCAGTTCATAGCAGACAAACTTCTTATAACCTGGCCTAGGACAAACAAGTGAAACAAGTCTGCACAACACTAGAAATAGCTGTATTATTTTCGGCTACGCAAGAAGCTAGCAAACAATGCCAGAGAAGTATTCACAGAAGTGGCTAAACTTAACTGCCACATCTGCTACGCTTAGAAATGTGATTCAGCATGTTCTACCTAACCTTGAACAAGTTACTTAACCTCTCCAGTCCTGTTTCTCCTTCTGTAAAATGGGGTTACTCACAATTGTGGTGATGATTATAAGACCTATCTTGTAAGGTTGCCAAATGAGCTAAAAGAGTTAATAAATAAAGGGGGGAGGTGTGTCCGGGGCGCTTTAAAAATTTCATGGGAAAATAGAATATTTCCATGAACTTTTTGAAGGTGTTTTGTATAAAGTGCTTACAGTGTTGCAAGCATTCAAAAAAAAATTCTTGTCTTTCCCCTGCAGAGGCTGGTGATCTCCAGCTGCTAACCCCACAGCTAGCAACCCATTCAGGGCGCCTTTCAATGAAACAGTAGCAAATGCCATTATTATCAAAGAAAAGGAAACTAAAATAC
This sequence comes from Nesogale talazaci, assembly GCA_004026705.1. Taxonomy (NCBI): domain Eukaryota; kingdom Metazoa; phylum Chordata; class Mammalia; order Afrosoricida; family Tenrecidae; genus Nesogale; species Nesogale talazaci. The sequence continues at coordinate 13,877 of PVJH01019813.1, forward strand.
TCTTAAATTTACTTTTACTAATTAAAGAGTATCACATTCATGTTTATGCCTACATTTCATATAATGTGAGTGCTATAATTATGTATTTATATTTTATATAATTTATCTTTGAAAAGTCAGACTCAAGTCTCAGTTTTACCTTTGACTAACTATGAAGGGGTACCCAAAAAAACCCTGGATTCTTCCCCAAAGCTCCAAAGCTTTTTATAAAATATTTTTATAAAACAAACCTATCACCTTCAAATTACTTTTCATTACACAATACATTTGTAAAATCTGCTGTCCCATTCTTGAAAACATTTTTCAAATCCATCTGTTTGGCAGCTAATAACAACAGCATGGTCCTCAAAGAAATGTTACATTTGTACAGCACTGGAATCAAGACTGGAGTCCAGAGGGCTGAGGATAGGGGCTTTCTCAGAACCTGATCGCCCCTTTCAGAAACCGATGAGGATCTCCACTCATGGTTGTCAGCCCACGGAGTTTTGGAAGCTGTAATTCATACACTTGCTGGACAAAACTTTTTGACTATGTTTAGTTTATAAATCATTTATCTTATAAATCAAATTGTCAAGATACATGTCCCAAGTATTCCTCTATATTAGATTCTACAGAAAAGATTCAGGCTAATGGTAATAATCATGGGAAAGACTATAGCACAGGCAAATGTCCATCTCAAATATTGCTATCACTGTGTTTTGTGGGGAATTAAAAAGTTTTCTTTATTTGATATCATTTTTTTCATGTGAAAAAAAATTTGAAAGAGGTCAAAAGAACGTCACTTGAGTGCCACTCTCCTAATAACATTTTAAAACAGGGACAAAGTCTCTTTTAGTACAATATTCTGTAATAAAGCATACTCTAAAAGAAACCCAATTCCCTTCAAATCCTCCATCTAGATTATGTAACTATGTGTCATACAAAATAACTCCCTTTATAATCTTTTACAACTATGAAGTCATAGTTCATTGAAATTTTTTTCACTTCACTGCCATTGTTAAAATTAAGGCCAACCACAAAGTCCACTGTTCAAACTCACAGCTGTTCCAAGGGAGAGAGATGAGGCTACCTGCGTCCATAAAGATTTCCAGCCTCGGAAATGCGATGCAGGGTCACTAGGACTTGGAATTGACTTGATGACTATGGGTTTGTTTTGGTTTTAAATCACTGTAGAAGGGCATCAAGCTTGATAAATCTATGTGTAGATACAGATATATGTGAGCACAACTACAGATATGCGAAGCACCTTCCAAGAATGGGTTCTGAGTACCCTAAGACCAAAAGAATTAGGAGGTGCATGCTTACCATTGACCAATCTGACCAGGATCACAAAAATGATCCTTGTTATTAAAATGGGGGAGAAAAATAAAACAAAACTCAAATGCTTTTAAAAAAAAAAAAAAGAGGGAGGGCAAACTATCTGGACTACAGGACTCCCTGAGATGATTGTCCTAGGATACTCTTTAAAGCTTAAATCGATGCTATCCCTGAGATCGCCTTTGAGCAAGAAAAGCAGATTGAAAAACAGCAATTCCCAGTAGATCAGTGCTCTAATGAAAAATCGTCAGTTTGAGTTGAAAAGGTCAACATTTCATTCAAAGAACAAAGATATGAGGTGACAAGGGGGCATGGAAATGAGAGAACTAAAAACAGAACCAGAGCACAATGAAAGAGAAGGCTGATTTTTACAAAGTAAAAATGTAACTAATGTCATAGTCAAACCCATTTTTGTTGCGTTGTCATATGAGAATCTCTTGCTGTGTAAACTTTCACTAAAATCACAAAATGTTATTTTTTTCCTAAAAAAATAATAGACTTTTCATTATATTCAAAAGATGTACATTAATCATGAACACATATTTCACTTTTAAAATTTCCCAAGAAACAATTAACAGACCATATATTATATACTGGATCAAAAAATTGGACATTATTATTTCAGTGTAAAGTGAAAAATACTTTTAATACATACTGATCAATGCTCTGAAATGATTTGCCCTTTTTGAAATAACATTAATAGGGCTGAGCCCTGGTGGCGTAGTGCTTGTGTGCAGATCTGCGGCCCACAGGGTTGACGGTTCAAATCCAGCAGCAGCTCTCCAGGAGCAAGGCTGGGCCTCCTATTCCCACCAGGGGGCAGTAATGCCACAAATAAATAAATAAAATAAGGTTAATAGCAGACCTGAGGAGGAGTGGCCAGTTCGCTTCCATTAACACTGTCGAGAGATTTCAGGGATCGGACAGAGGCATTCTGAGGAAGAGAAAGAGGTGTCATTGAAAAGAAACATAAAACTAACAATGTAAAACTGTTAAAAACAAAGTGCCAAAACTGATTAGATACATTCAGGTATTAAAATTAGTAACTGCATTTATAAGAATATTTTCATGCAGGGTAAAACTAGTAATGGTAGTATTTTAGAAAATTCACTTCATTGTAGTCTATGTATATACATCTAAATAAAGCAAAGATTAGTATGTAGTGAGGTTTATTTCAAGAAAATCATATATCTCTCCCATTATGATGTCCCTAGTTTTTCCCCTCATTTAGTTAGCAAACTCTTTCAAGTTGAGAATGCAGAAAACAACTCTAATGTCAATTGTGTCCTATAATGATACAATACTCCAAAGTAGGGCTGAGCCCTGGTGGCGTAGTGGTTGTGCGCAGGACTGTGGCCCACTGGGTTGGAGGTTCAAATCCAACAGCAAGGCTGGGCCTCCTACACCCACCACCAGAGGGCAGTGATGCACCAAAAACCCAAAAACAAAACAAAACAAAAATACTCCAAAGTATTTGGACTAAGCTTTGAAAATTATGTTGTGTTCCTTTGAAACAGAAGTCTAAATGAAACTGTTAGGACAATTTTCAGAAAATTTTCTAATTAAAAATATCTTCTTTACAATGTGTAAACTTTTGTTTTGTTCCATTATTATGAGGACTTCTCCAAATGAAGCAACATTCTACTGATTACAAGATATTGCCACAGATTCCATGGGAATGAATGAAATTCTTTGGGATTCAAAATTCTATAAAGCACTCATAATTTAAGGGCTGAACCCTGGTGGCTAATCATCTATCTAAAATTAGAGCTACAAAGGTGGCCCCAATAAAGTAACTTTCAAGTTTCAAACGGAAGCATCTTATAGTTATGTTTCAATGTGGTGGTAGTTAAAATAGCAGCAGAACATTTCCCCTTATCTCTACAAATGACCAACAAATATTTAATCTTGATTATTCTTAAATATTAGTAGAGCAGGCCTTCCAATTTTTTGTTTGTTTGTTTGTTTGTTTGCTTTTGAGGCATCACTGCCCTCTGGTGGTGGGAGTAGGAGGCCCAACCTTTGCTCCTGTGGAGCTGGAATTGAACCTCCATCCCAGTGGGCCGCAGTCCCGCGCACAACCACTACACCACTGAGGCTCAGCCCAGGCCTTCCAATTTACAAAACTCCTAAAGTTCTCATATTTTACCAATTCAGAACATTAATTAAAGTTACAGGGAACAAAGGTTGGAAAATACAGGAATTACCTTTTAATTTCCTGTTCCCTACCATTTAAAGAATTAGAAATTGTACACACGGAATATATTTAGGTAGTATCACAATTCATGCTTTCTAGCCCTAAAAAATATACTATACGTAAGAACCCAAATCAAATTTACTGACATAGAGTCAATTCAACTGATACCAACTCTATGGACAGAGAATTGTCCTTTTGAGTTTCTGAGGCTTTACATTTTTCCAGGAACAAACAGTCTCATTTTCCTTCTGCAGAGCAATGGGTGGTTTTGAACTGCTGACCTTGTGGTTAGAAGCCCAATGTCAGTCCATTATACCACCAAACCAAAAAACCTCACTGCCACTGAGGTGATTCCAACTCATAGTGACCCTGTCGAATGGTGTAAAACTGCACCTGGCAGGCTGAGCCCCGGTAGCGTAGTGGTTGTGCGCGGGACTGCGGCCCACTGGGACGGAGGTTCAATTCCAGCAGTGGGGCTGGGCCTCCTACTCCCACCACCAGAGAGCAGTGATGCCCCCCAACAAAAAAAAACTGCACCTGTGAGTTTCTGAAACTAGCTCTTTATAGGACTAGAGTCATCTTTTCCCTGAGGAGTGGCTGGTGGTTTTGAACAGCTGACCTTGTGGTTAGCAGCCAATACATATACATAAAACCACTATACCACCATGGCTCTTTAAAAAACATACTGCATAAAACAAAATAAAAATATATACTTTAGGGCTGAGCCCTGCTGGCATAGTGGTTGTGCGCGGGACTTCGGTCACTGGATTGGAGGTTCAAATCCATCAGCAAGGCTGGGCCTCCTACTCCCACCACCAGAAGGCAATAAGGCCCAAAAAACAAAACAAAAAATATATATATATACTTTATAAGATCAACATATCTCTTGGCCAGTCATATACTCAAAAATAACCAGCAATTATATTAACAAGAAAGGAAATGAACGAGTTCCTTTTATCTCTCTCACCCATTTTTTTTAAGATAAGTGAAAGGTGGCAATCCAGTTCATATTCAGTTTAAAGTAAATGACTTGGCACATAATTGTGATCCATGCGAAAGCAGATATTTCATAAATTGTTTTAAATGTCACCATACCAAACACGGTGTATTAAAAAAAATCTCCCCTATCCATATATGCAAGGGGCTTCAAAAAGTTTGTTGAAAAGTTGCATTATCGCTTTATTCTATTTTCTCCTAAACTTTTTGAACTCTTCTCATATGGAGTTCATGTATTACTTCCTGTAGGAAAATAGATGCAGGCCTTAGAAAACTACAGATCAGTATTAGCCTAAAGTACACTTTAATTTAAATTATAAATCTCTAGAAGCAAAATTCGAGGTTCTGTCACTATCTGGAACACCTTTTCCAAGTTTCACCTGTCAAAAACCAGAACATCTTTCAAATGTCAAATGTCCCTTTATTTGTGACACTTCCTATGGCTTCCCTGATAGGCTAACAGAGTCGACCTCAAGGAGATATTTGGCATGTTTGTCTCTATACTAAATTATTAACTCTTGGAGTGCATTTTCCCCCTTCATCCCCAGGATCTAACATTTAACTGGTTGGTAGTAGGGACTCAATAAATGCTTATGAAATCCTTAGGGAATCACCTCCTTCAGTAAAGAAGATCTTAAGGCCTTTGTCAAGATTCAATAGTCATCAGTATTTTGTCCTAGGAGCAAATTTTAGCTCACAGGATAGCTGCACATATTTAACTTAAAAGTATACGCAGGTCTCCTGCCAAATTTGTCTTCAATTACATTTATCCAATCTTTCAACAACCATTGAGCACTAGAGATATGGCAATTCTTGGGTTGTGAAGTAAAGAGATTCAGTTTTTAAAACTCTGAATTAAGGAAGCATTAGCAGCTGGTAAACTCATAATGAAATGACACTGTAGGCTGAGCCCCGGTGGCGTAGTGGTTGTGTGCGGGACTGCGGCCCACTGGGACGGAGGTTCAATTCCAGCAGTGGGGCTGGGCCTCCTACTCCCACTGCCGGAGAGCAGTGATGCCAAAAAAAAAAAAAAGAAATGAGACCGTCACTGGATTTTTTCTTTCCCCTCACTGGATTTTTATTGTGTTCTAAATAATGTTATGGATTCCCACCACCCCTAGCCGAGAATTGAGTTCTTTTCTGACCAAAACCAAAATGTACCGCATATACCCTTGTACAAGCCGAGTTTTTCAGCACACTTTTTATGCAGTTTTTGTGGTAAAATTAGGTGCCTTGGCTGATATTCGGATGAACTTATACTCGAGTATATATGATAAATATTATTAGAGATGTTCCATTTACTTTGAGTGCTTATTTTAAACAGCTCTAATGCCTCCACTTTTAAATTATTATAGTACTTTTGACAATACAAATTACTTTTATAATTAGTGAGGACTACATGAGGTATAAAACAATATAATTTTATGTTTTTAAAGTATGCTGATAACCTCTTTAATTATGAGGGATGCCTGACTTCCTCCCAGGCCAGTTTTGAAAACAGAGAGAAGTTCCAGTACTTGTAACCAGAGGCAAAGGCAGACTACTTTCCCTGGTTTATGATGTCACTGGATATTATACTCTCCTTTTAGACAGCTTTCTTTTCTAAAGTCAAATTTAGAATGTAATTTTGGACCAATACTGGCCATATGCACACACACTAAGTCTTTACTAGCTACATAAATTAAATAAAGAAATGTCCTATTCTCATCACCAGCTGCCAAAGAAGCGAAACCAATTCTCATTGTTTTAAACACTTCAGTCCCAGTTCAGTGTCTGTTCTTAACTATTTTATTTTTTTAATTTTTATTGTGAATTGGGTGAGGGCTCACAGTGTCCAAGTGACAAAAGTTACCCTCACTAGACAAAATAACATCTCTAAATTTTACTAAATTAAGACCTTATATGATACATTAAAATAGGAGGGAGGGAGCATGCACTTTCCAGGGATAAAATGCAAATTTTTATAAATTTAACCAGTTAAACCAGTTAACCAGGCACAGGTTGTTATTAAGTATTTCTTTTCTTATTTTTAAAACATAGACCCCTGGGGGCATAGTGGTTCCTCTTATTTTTAAAACACAGAAAACTACTACTCTACCAAAAGAAAATTACTTATCACAGTAGAATCTTCTTACCTATTCAGGGTTGTTTCATTGTGCATTTACATAGCAACACATTTTTCCCCTTAATGTGTGTTAGGTCTCAAAACATTCTAGGCCTCTCACCAATACTACAGCAGGGTACCTAACAATGCAAGTAAAATTAATGAGCGAAACGCTTCCTTATGAAGAAAACGTATGTGTTTAGATCAAGTGAAAGTAGTCTTTACTACATTAATGAAGACAGTGTTAATTTGCTGCTGTTAAAAAATGAGCAAGAAGCACACCAGCCATCAGAATTCAGCAATTTTTTTCTTCATTTGTTTAGTGCAGAGTTAGCAATAGGACATTGAAGTTGGTTTGAATGAAGGTAAAGAGCAAGCCACGTTAAACATTTGCTTCTAGAGTTACCAAACGACTTTGCTTCCCCACCGTGGGAATGCAGAAAGCGGTGGGAGAACTCACCACACTGTCACTCTGTGTTTTAAGCTGTTTGGAGGGATCCAAAGCAAAAATAGTATATTCAGAGAGAAAAGCAGGCTCTGCTATCATCCCGGCTAGTAGCTGTCTCATTCAGTGTAATAAGCAGGGGTATAAAAATAAAACAAATCATAAAAAACAAATCATAACAGCATGTTGCAAAGTGTTCTCACCACTCAGCATGCACAACACTGTGTAACACCTTGTGGACTTATGCTACCATGAACCACTTTCTCCCCTGTCCCCCACCTGCTCCACCTAAAGTGAAATGCTACATTGGTAGGGAAGGTCAGAAATGAAGCTGTGTTTGTCAGCAGAGGACCTCAAAGCTCAATTTACAAATAACTTGCTTACTGACATGCAAATGCCATATGTAAATAGGCACCATGACACACAACCAGTCTAGCAATTTGGTATAAGAATCCATTGTAAAGAACACAAAACTTTAATATAACTTCCATAAATGTTGAGCCATTCATATTTTATAATTAAAAAGAAAGCATGGAGATTTACAGGGAAACTAAACACACGAAACTTTGAATCATTACTTAGACATGAATTTATACATATATAAATTATATATGGGAGAAACTTTTGAAATTGAGAGTTATAATAAGCATTAAGGACAAATTCTACAGTACAAAGGAACTTCAAAAATTCATGGGAAATGGATACAAACTTTTTTTTTTTTGGACACAAACTTTTTGAAGCGCCTTTGTACTAGTCTTTTTACATACATTATTTCCTGTACATACAATTCTTAATTGCACTTATAAAGAATTATAATAAAATACACTTTTATATGGTAGTAGCTACATAAATGTATAAATGGAGTAAAATTCACAGACCACACACATATATACAATGCACTTAAATCTGGTGAAATCTGAATGAACTCAGGATATCTGAGTTTATAATGTTGATTTCCTTCTGTTGATAGAATACTGCAGTTGTGCAAAATGTCCTATTTGGGGGAAATTAGTTAAGGGTTACAGAGGCCTCCTTATAGATATACATATTTTTAACTTCCACAAATTTATAATTATTTAAAAATAAAATCTTCAAAAAAGTCATTTGGTCCAAATCTGAAGCAGATTTTCTCTACTTCTTTTGCCTTGCCCCTCCCTCATTGAAACATGCAGCTATGTGTTTGACCGTTCCTGGGGACCACTTGAAATTCCACGTGTTGACAACTTTCCATCTACCTCCCATGTCTCATACATACATAGAGCGAGGGAGGGAGGGAGGTCTACATCCACATATCTTTCTCTTTGAGGGGCCTTAATCCTGTCTCTGTTCTGGGGAGCATCACTCAGTATTCTTCTCAACCGCTCTAGTTTTCCAGTCTGAGTTTTATTCTGATTTCCATTATTTTATTTCTGAAATTTTTCATGGATTTTTTTTCATAGCTACCTATTCTAGCTTTTGTTTTGTTTTGTCATCACAAGTATGTTCTTAAAGATTCCTTCATTTGTCTTACTTAAGACACATGCTATAAAACCTTTTCCATATTGCTATTATCTTTAATTTTGCCTGAAGTAAATTTACATCCCTTAATTTTACGTGGAGATAAAAACTTTATCTTATTGACTGCCTTCAGAGCATTTGTTTTAAAATTTCCATTTATAGGTTTATTTTGAAGAAGGTATTAGCTTCCCCCCCTTATCTGTGGTCATCCTCCCTTTATGCAGCCAATCTGATGCCCTGGGCCCCAGTCTGGATTTCTTGTCTTGAGGCAATACAGGGCTGATCACAGTCCCAGTCACTAAGCCAAAGTAAAGGTTGATCCAGTTTTTGACCATGAGGCTTCCCTAGGGGCCGCACCTCCCCTCAATGAGCCCCAGAGAGCTCTAGACAAGTCAGCACCAGCTTTTTCAATCTCCTTCCACCAATGGGAGGACTTCACCTCAGACCCCGTCTTAGAACAGTATAGAGCAGCAGCATAGAACACTTCCAGTTCTCCTCAAGCAGGGTTCAAAGGGAAAATTAAGTCCTCATGTCTGCCCTAAGGTGCCCCTTTACGGAATTAATTACGGTATGTTTGCTGCATCAAATGGTCCCAGTTTCCTAACATCCTTGAGAAAAGAGCTGCTACAATCATTTTCAGTTGGGCTTAGTTCTATCAATAACTACAGTGGAGAAAGACTGAAGGTTTAAACGCTCCCCATGGAGGTGGGTGTCAGTCTTTTCCCCACACTGAGCCTGACTGGGACAGGTCCTTTGGCCCTCTCAGCCTATGAGGCATTTATCTTCTTGGTGAACCCAGATAGATCTCTTTTCACTCTTTTAGTACAGTTTTCTCTAATACTTCTATTTTTGTGAAGCAAAGAGTGGATCCCAAAAATAAATGTACTGCAACTTGGCCATGGCATATGAGGGATGAAGGGCATTGTGACTATTTCCTCCCGAACAGCAAAAAAATCTTCCCTGGAAAACTACATGAATTTTAGTTTCTCCTTCTCCTAGGAAATAATAACTTAACTCATATCTTTTATATGTAATGTGGAAGCAGGGTCCCTCAGTTCTAATGTGTAAGTGCCTCTCCCTTGAAGATGCACAGTCCTGCTTCTATCTTTTTTTCCCCAATAATTTTATTGGGGGCTCTTACAGCTCTTATAACATTCAACACATCATTTGTATCAAGCATATTTGTACACATGTTGCCATGTTCATTTCCAAAGAGCTCTTGGTATAAACTCCTCTTTCCCCTCCTTCTTTTTTTTTAATTTTTTATAAATCATCTTATTGGGGGATCTCTCTTTTTAAAAAAAATAGGGAATGCTTCACAAATTTGCGTGTCATCCTTGTGCAAGGGCCTTGCTAATCTTCTCTGTATCGTTCCAATATTAGTACTTGTGCTGCCAACGTGAGCCCTTCTGCTTCTATCTTCCAGGCAGTTTATTCAGCTGGCTAGTGGCATCAGCTCATTAAATTCACTCAATTCCTATTTGCAACATCATATATAGGATACCAATGGAAATGTTTCCAACAACTGATGAAACAGGGAAAGCATTCACTCACAACTTTGTGACTGGAAGAAATAATATTTGTACCCATTCCAAAGTAAGGTTACACAAAAGAATACAGAAATTATCAAATAATACCATTAATGTCAACCATTATCAAATAATACTAATATTGATATGCAGATAAAACTTTGCTGAACATCATTCAATAATGGTTATAACAGAGTTTTAGTTACAGTAGTCAGAGGCTGGCAAGGCTTAAAACTTTTGAGTCTCCTCCCAATAATGAACACATTTGCAGGGAGATGCCAGAAAAATCAGGCCAATTCAGAAAAGGACATGGGAGTAAGGGCTATTATTGCTGACGTCTGATGGATCTTAGCTCAAAACAGAGAATATCAGAAAGATTTTTATCTGTGTTTTATTGACCATAGAAGACAACTGTGGGTTTCATAACAAAGTATGAGAAGAATTAGAATTCGAGGAAACAATGAGGAGCTGATACCAAGCGCTCACATAGAAAGCAAATGTTTTAAGGATGATGATGACAACAAATGTACAAATGTGCTTGACACAATGGATGTGTGTATAGATTGTGCTAAGAGTTGTACGAGCTCCCAATTAAAAAAAAAGAATTAGCATTCCACAAAACTTAATTTCTGTGATGCTCAAGTATGTTTTTCTTCTCTATTTAATAATAACTGCAATTTGTATGTGCTTCAAAAATCATAGCATTTTCATATTCCTTAACAACCTTATGAGAGTAGATATTATTCGCAATTCTAAAGATGAGGAAACTGAGGCTTTTGGAAGTCAAATAAATTGCCTAATATCACACAGTGTACGGTAAGAATTGAATCGTATCATCCTCCCTTACCACCAGCAAATAGGTGTTGTGAAACCTAAGCTCTATGCTTGCGGTTATAAAACCACTTAAGGATATGGTAACTTTGTTATGTTGAAGTTACAGGAGTGTAGGATGTGTCCTACACATCCTTTTTGAGATATAAAAGTGATTAGACAGGAAAACTAAGAATCCAATATCCGGAGAGGGAGAAAAATGCCCAGTTCCATGAAGATCGCCCAAGAAAAGAACCTCAGAGACGTAAGGGCTTTCCTTCAGACAAACAGAGAAAGCCTTTCCCTAGAGGCAGCCTGCTGCATTTGGATTTCTAGCCTCCTCAATAGAACACAAGAAACATGCATTTGTTAACACTGTTCATGTGTGCAACAACATAACTAGGACAGTAGGTAAGGGTTAGAAGCCTGTGATCCTTCTGTCCTAGAAGCTGGCTCGCTCTCTCCATTTGGAAAAGTAAAAAGGTATATGGTACGTAGGAACACCGACTAAAAAAGAGTGAGATCAATAACTTACTATTTTCATACTTTTCATGAGCCTTTTAAAGTCCTCTTTTATCTCTCAAGTTTTTAAATGTACACACACTTGACGATCCAGTTATCTCATTCCTAGAAATCCATCCTACAATGTTCTGCAGCTCAATTTGCAATGTTGAAGATTTCATAATTATTTGAAATTTTGAGACTCTCTAAATTAATCTGTAAAACCATTGTAATCTCAAGCAAAGTCTTTACCTTTCTTTTTGTTGCTGTAAATGTCTGTGTTTCCTTTTGAGTTTATTTTCTGGAGCCTGAGGATTTGATTCTAAAATGTATTATGAAACTATGAAAACATTAAAGAAGAACAAGGAAGAAGGATGTGCCCTACTGAAAGCAGGATTTAATACACCGTTATACTTTCAAGACAGTGTGGTTTTGGATTAAAGATAAAGCAAACCAAGGAATAGAACAGTGTTCAGAGACAAATTCATTCAAATATGGACGTTTAATTTCTGAAAAGGAAACACATTAGAGGAGCTTGGAAAGAACAGTACATTTGTACATGACTCGGGGAGCCAAGGGGCAGGGGGTGGATTAAACCTAATGTCTACTTGGAAAATCACTTCCAAGAATGTATCTAAATATAAAAAGCAAACAAGATAACACAAAAAAATATCCTCAGGGTAGTAAAAGAATTTTCACAAGAAATAGAACAACTAGCTATCCCCTAAGTGTATATAAACCTTGGTTAGAGATTCTCTCTCTCTCTCTCTCTCTCTCTCTGTCTCTCTCTCAATTAATCTGACCTGAAATAGTAATGAATCCAAGCATCTGAAGTGCAAGAAGCACACTCTGCACAGAGTCGAGTGGCTAGAGAGAACACAGGAAAGAGCCACAGAAGTGAGCCATGTGGGACACAAGACCCACATCCAACGTGCTCCCGTGAGAGCAGGAAACTATGGCAGATCCACAGAAAGAGGGATTTGGGGACGCGTCTTTCCTGATAACACGCCCAAAGATTTCTGTCTGTGAGGGTGCTGGCGCAGACATCCCGCAGGATGATGGCCGACCACCCAACCCTGGAGGAGACCCTCAGTGCGAAGGGGGAATGGAGGAGAGACCCCCACGAAGAGAACAGCTCAGGAACCAGCTCCAGGGCCTTTGCTGGAGTTCCTACTCCTACCACCTGAGGGCAGTGATGCCAAAAAAAATGTTTCCTAAAAATCATTGAGAAAAGACAATGTGATGATGGCAATGGGTGTGTAAAAGTGGCCTGCACACAACTGATGTTGTTAGGGATTGTGATGGGAGTTGTAGGGGCCCCCAATAAAATGATTCATTAAAAAAAAGGGGGGGAGGGAAGGGGAGGTTTTTTTTTTTTTTTTTTAAAGAGGAGCTTGTACCAAGGGCTGAAGTGGAAAATGTTGGGAAACGTATGTGGAAACATGTGTGCAAATGTGCTTGATACAAATGATGTACTGAATGTTGTAGTAGCTGTAAGAGCCCCCAATAAAATTTAAAAAAAAAAAGAAAGAAAAGACAATGTGATAAAAAAAAGTTATCAAGTAATAATAATTTATCAAGAGTTCACAGGGTGGGAGGATAAAAGAAGAAGGGAAAAAGAGGAGCCTACCAAGGGGACAAGTAGAATAAAGATGTTTTGCAAAGGATGATGGCAACATATGTACAAACATGCTTGATACAAAGGATGTATGGAATCTTACAAGAGCCATAAGAAGGAGGGGGAAAGAGGAGCTTCTACCAAGGGCTAAGTAGAAATTATTTAGAAATGAAGATGGTAACATGTATACAAATATGCTTGATACAAATGATGTATGGAAAGTTATTAAGAGCTATAAGAACCTCCAATAAAATCGTTGAAAAAAATATGTTAAAAAAAGCCATAAGAGCCCCCAATAAAATGATTTATTTATTTTAAATGACTTGACACTTCAACAGGCACTGTTCAAAAGAGTGCAATAGATGAAAAATGGCCAATAAGTGAAAAATGATCAATCTATTAGGCATCAGAGACATGCAAATTCAAATTATTAAAAAACACTACACAGTTTTATAAACTCTTGTAGGAAGGTAAATTTGTACAACCACTCCAGAAAACAATCAGCATTATCTGCTATAATTGAAACTATAAGCTTTGCACCAATTATACGACTCATTTTTCAAAAGATGTGCAGTCATGTGTGTGTTAAAAGATAGGTACACAAATGTTCACAGCAATGTACTTGAAAACAATTATGAAACAGTCCAAAGAACCTGGTGGCAGGGGCTGAGGCACGGGGTCGCTAACCACCACGTCCAAGGTCAAAAACCACCAGCTACTTGAAGAAGAAAGATGAGTCTGCTCCTGTGAAGATTTATAGTCCCAAAGCTCTCTGTAAGGTGGCTCTGAGTCCAAACTGGATCCATGGTAGAGGGGTTGGCTATTGGTGTAACAAGCCACCTGAATGTATGGCTATGTTTACATTTAGAGTACTTGAGTATAAAGAAAATGAAGTCAACACAGCAAAGGATGGTGGTCATCTTTTAAAGAGAGCTGGAGCAGGGAGCACTATAATATTAGCGATGCCCTTTCTCTTGACCTGGGGTATTGTTTCACAAGACTTACTTTGAAATAATTCATTGATTCAGAAATGTATGCTTTACACTTTCCCATATCTATGTTACATGTCACAGGGCAGGGGCCATGGGTATTGCGAATATCTAATCTTAGCTATGATTCCAATGTCGGTTGCTAGTTACACAGTACCACTTCATTTACTCCTGAGTTTTCATTTGCTAGATTGAAAATGCAGACCTTTTTTCTAGGTTGATCATACAAATCTACTGCGTGCGCACACACACACACACACACACACACACACTTTACAGAACCCTACTACTATTTGAAAAATTGTTATTAATAAAGGCAATACCTTGAAATTAAAGTGTTGATCTGTAAAATAATTTCCTACAAATCAGAGTCATAAATATTTATTATAGAAACTCCAATCTTACCTCTCTATCTGGTGTACCATCATCAAGTTGCTCTGTAAATGAAGACGTCCTGCTTCTACTACTTGTAGGTGTTGAAGAATTGGAGGATGCCTAGATTTTAAAACAATTGCACAAATTAGAAAGATTACATTGACTATTTCATTTTGGTCCTTCAGTCCAAGTCCAAAGATATCAATGAAGGAAAAGGAAAGTGCAGACACATGAGAAGATGAAACAGATTAACTAAAATATAATCAACCAACCAGGCTACCTACTGACTCCCTGGGCTACCTCTGTGACCAACTACAATGATGATTTTAGGTAACAATTACTTTGTGAAGGTAGCGTGGTCTTAATTATAAAATAAGGCTATTATGCTTAGTGCTAAGATGATAACATTAAGGATAATGACACTGGGTCAGAGATAAATGGAATCTCTTTTTTTTTGTTTTTGTTGTTGTTGTTGTTGTTGTTATTATTTGGGCATCACTGCCCTCTGGTGGACGTGGGAGCTACCCAGCCTTGCCCCAGAGAGCTGCTGCTGGATTTGAACCGCCAAGGCAATTGGCCGCAGTCCCGCACTCAACCACTACGCCATGGGCTCAGCCCATGGAATCTCTTTTTAACCATCTTTATAACCTCTATAAATCAAAATTAGTTCTAAAAGGTTTATTTTTTGAATGTTTTCAGTTCACACTTTAAAGTCCCTTCCAGCTCTAACATCCAATACCATGAAATGCATATGTGTAAAGACCACCTCCCCACTTCTCAAATCCCCATCTGGCTACTGAGATGCCAGTCAATTTAGTTCTGTCAAGACCAGCCTACCTTCTGTAATCTGCAGTACAAAAACCCTCAGGAGAGGGACTCAAACAGATACACCAGTTTTTAATGCAGCATTATTCATATTAGTCAAAAGAAACAGTCCAGTATTTATCCAGGACTGAAATGAATTAGCAATATGTACAGGAATTTGAAAAAAAAAAACTTTCATTTTAGTTGAGGAAAGTTCAACAAACCCATCTAAAACTCACAACCATAGTATGTATTCAAATAGTACTAGCTAGTCTTTAGATTCTGACTGCAGATGCTTCAACAAATGCCGCTATGGGGAAAAGGACAGGAAGAATGGCTACATTTATATCTATAATCATTTATAAAATGTTTATAGGATGGGTTTCTAGTAAAATGGCCACTAAGGGGGGAATTTTTTTTTAATAATTAGAAAAGTGCTGGGCTAGAGGAGATAACCTTATACAAACCAACTCTTCCTTCTATAAACTCCTCCCCTTCAAGATCTCTTCTGATTGTTGATTTAGTTTTCCAAATACCCAGGTAGCAGAAAAGGCTGCCTAAAATAGTAATGTTTCAATCATTAGAAAGTATATTCTTGGCTGAGCCCTGGTGGCCTAGTGGTTGTGTGCAGGGCTGCGGCCCACAGGGTTGACAGTTCAAATCCAGCAGCAGCTCTCCATGAGCAAGGCTGGGCTCCCTACTCTCACCAAGGCAGTGATGCCACACACACACACACACACACACACACACACACACAAAGTATATTCTTACTGTAAATTTTTTAATTAGCATTTGCCTTACACCTTCACTTCAAATGAGCCTAATCTGTACTAAGAGTCTCATCAGCTGTAGGTAAGCTGACAAAATCAAAATTTATAGTTTATAATAAAAAATAACAAATAAATGTTGTTTTAAACCATCCTAGTCAGAACAGTAACAGGACGTGGTGAGACCTGACTGACCTGTTGGTTTCCTCTGAAGATGTAACAGCAAGAACCTCATGAGGGAATGGAAGTGATTGTATTATAAAGTATAAAACACTGCAGAGAGGTCTTCCAGGTTCCTCCCTCCCACAAGATGGCAGCTGCCAAAGACGAATTACAGCTGCCATGGCTCCCTGACCTCTTCAAAACCACCGAAATGAAGATTTAGAAGAGATCACGTCCACTGACCTGAAGTACCTGTTGGTGCCAGCATTTCAAGAGCCCTCACCATGAAACAAGTCAACCCCAGCAAGCACCTAGATCATTTGCAATGGGCTAGAGAATACTTTATAAACTACTTAACCCAGTGCCATTACTATCATGTTGCAGAGTTTGAGCTGCCCAAACCCCAAGACAACTTGGCTGAAAACAATTCTGCTAGTTCCTTCATGGCCTATCCTAACCTCGCTTTTACGGCAGCTCAAAGACACGTTAAAATAGAGAGAGATAGGCAGAAGGAGATGGAGCACAGACTATCTATACTGAAGCCTGCTGTGGAAAGCGGTCAAGCTGATGAGGAGCATGTTGGAGAATATTACCTCCTTCATCTTCGGATGTGAATTTGGATCCGCTTGGAAGAAATTGAGAGCATTGACCAATAGATAAAGATTCTGAGAGAAAAGACACCACAAACAGGGCATCAACTTCTCACTCATCTCATCAGGACAGACCACCAATGAAACCCTTCATTCTCACTCGGGACAAGGCCCAAGCTAAGGTATTTGGAGCTGGTTATCCAAGCGTGGCAACTATGACAGTGAATGACTGGTATGATCAACCTCGGAAATACGGAGCATTACCAGATCAGGAAACAGCCAAGCCAAGCCAAGTCAAACACAAAAAAGCTGCTCAGCAACAGGAAGATCAGGAACAAAGGAGGAAGATGATGATGAAAAAACTGTGCACCGAGTCCAGCAGTGGGATGACTGGAAAGATACCCACCCTATGGCAACAGACAGAACATGGGCTAATTGTCCCAAGACAAGATGGAGCTTACATCTTTTATCTCCAAGGAAAGCTGTCCTGCTTTCTCCTCTCTGGGCTCCTGCTTCAGCTAGAGACAACAGAAGCAAAGACAATTCAACTTGCTTTATGTCCAATAAAGTGTCAAGTGATTAAGTGTGTATTTGTACCCTAGAGATAAGCCAAGGATCTTGTTTCAGTATTATCATCCTCATCATGGTGTAGTACGATTTCTTAAGTGGAAAGAATGGCTCTGTATAATCAATGCTGTATTAATTATCTGTAAAAAAAATAAATAAATAAAAACCCCTTCAATCACTTAAGCCTCTGCAAAAAAAAAAAATGCAGAAAGAACTAACTGTAGTTTGAACACCTATCCCAGATGCCTAGGTCTTTAACGGACTATCCTTAACTCAAGAATATAAAGGAATTTAAGTTTATCCAAATTTGAGCTATTCTTATAGCTCTTCTGAAAACAAATTTCTAAACTCTTTTTCAGGAAGCCTGATGGCTAGATGCAGGCTCACCATTAATATTTTATTGCCCACCAACTAATTATTAACAGACCATGGGTTTCAATTTCAGAATGAGGAAACCCACTTAAGTCTTTGTTACAGAATTTCCAGATGACCTCCCCCAAAGCCCCCTGTCCTGGGAAGATGATGAGCTATCCCTCTCCTCGTTATGTCACCATTTTACAGCAAAAGGGATTTTGTAGATATGTTTCAGCTTGTAATAAATTGATCTTTTAATTAATCCAAAGGAGATTATCTGGGTAGAACCAACTTAATCACATGAGCCCTATGGCTAAGAAATGCATTCTTACTGGCCAGGAAAAAAAAAGCGAAAATTCTTTGGGGATCATGTGCCAAAAATAACTATGGCATCCTCTAAGAGCTGTGAATAGTTTCTGGTAGATAGGCTGGGCCTCGGTCCCATAACCTAAAGGAACTGAATTCCACCATGGCCACCATAGCATAGGAGAGGTTGCCAAGCTCCAGGGAAGAAGACAGTCTCAACACCTTGTTTAGTTTTGTGGGGCCCTGAACAGAGAGATCAATTGCTCCACTCCAGACTTATGAGCTACAGAATTGTGAAATAATACAGAGTTAAGATACTAAATGTGTGGCAATGTATTATGCAACATTGGAAAACAAAAACAAATAATAAGCCTGGAATGTCTTGTCCCCATACTATGACTTTTAACTATCATTCAAAATTACTCAGGTTTCACCTTCCTGTGTGTGGCCACAATCCTCTCACTTTGGGAGTACTCATTTTTTTCCAACCCTGTGGGATAGGAGTTGCAACTACCTTTCACAATAAATACAATACACAGCATAGCACCTGGCAGTTAGCAGACAGTGTTAAATAAATAAATGAGCTACAATTACAAAGTGCTTTCAAATACTTTATCTCTTTTGATTCTCACAACCACCCTGAAAGGAAAGCAGGTTGATAGCATTTCCAATTTCCTGATGAGAAATCAAGAAGCTTAGAATGCTTACGCAGTTTGCCCAGGTTACACACTGCAAGAACTGGGTTAAGCACACAAGGCTGGACTCCCCATTCACTTCCTTAATGTTCTTCAGAATAATGTTTCTTTGTTATTTTTGTTTAAGTTTGGTTTGGGGCTAAGATCCACAGCAAGAAATAACAAAAACCAACAACAAACAAAAATCCATTTCACATAGATACCTCACAGTTTTATAGAACAAACATAACCATGTCAATGATGTCCTTTTGTTTTTATATTATTAAAGGAAGAAAAGTAAGTGCCCTTTAAAGACTTAAGATTAGAAAGGGAGGGGGGGAGTCAGAAGAAGCTAAATCAGGATTGCAAGGTAAAGGCCAAATGATTTTCCATCAAAACATTCATAAAATTGCCTTTGTTTGAGCAAAGGAATGAGCAGGAGCTCAGTATTGTGGTAAAGAAGGGATCACTGATGTTCCTTGGCATTTTTCTGCTAAAGTTTTGGCTAACTTTCTCAATAGGTCCTCATAATGAGCAGATTAACATTCTTTGCCCCTCCAGAATTGATCCTACTTTTCTTAGGCTGGGTTCTCTAGAGATGCAAAACCAGTGAAATTTATGTAGGAGGTGCAAGACAGAGGAAGAGCATAAATGTATGTTTATCTCAAGAAAATGGTTCACACAGCCTTTCAAAATTCCAAGTCCATAAGTCAGATGTCAGGCTGAAGACTTCTATTGGCTCATAGGCTGATGAATCCAAGAACAGCAATGTCAGACAGCAGGAAATTAGCAGGTTGCTGACACACCTAGCTCTTGTCGAAAAAAATCATAAGTCAGATGCAAGCTTTAAACCCAGCAAAAAGCAAGCTGACTCAAACATCCAAATATACTGGAGAAAAATTAGACTCCCGAGGAATCTCCCTTTCAATTGGCTGACTGCTCAAAGCAGATTTCATCATAGAAGTAATTATATTACATTAGATCTCACCATGGGAAATGACTGTACATTAATGCCAAATCACTGTGAATCAGAGTCCAGCGTAGTTGGCACATAACCTTAGCTATACGGTGGTGTAATGGTTACATGTTGTGCTGCTTACTACCTGCAAAGTCAGTGATTCAAAACCATCAGCCAACTCTTTGAGAGAAAGTAGAGGTCTTTTACTTCCTTTTTTGTTTTGTTTTGTTTCGTATTGGGGGAGGGGCATCACTGCCCTCTGGTGGGAGTACAAGGCGCAGCCTTGCTCCTGGAGAGCTGCTGCTGGATTTGAACCGTCAGCCCAGTGGGCTGCAGTCCCACACACAACCACTACACCACCGTGGCTCAGTCCTGGTTTTTTACTTCCTAACACCAAAATTTTTAATTTCAGGGAAAAAAAAATTTTTTTGGTTTTTATTCTTTACTTTCATAGTTATCAATATATATAACAACCAAAATGCATTACGTATATAAATATAATTTTGGTACCAGATACATTTTAATTAAATGTACTTAACTAAATGTTATGAAAATGTTGCACTTGCCACTATAGGATTAAAGAGTCTCGGGAATTCACAGGACAGTTCTACTCTGTCCTATACGGTGTCTGAGTCAGAATTGACTCAATGCCAAAGAGTTTGCTTTTGTTTTTAAAACAACAATCGTTTAAAGTTTCTGTGGAAGCTGTGCTCTTGTCTCATGCTCCTCTGATCCTTGACTTGGTATCATAAAAATGGACAGATAGTTCAATTTTAGTTCTCTGGTCAGATTCTGTATGATGAATCAAGTGAGATTTCGATGGTGTTGGCTATTATTTCTGATGTTAATCATTGATCCTCTTCAATTAGAGGACAAACAAAATTGTTCCTTCAAAAACCTGTGTGGAAGATTTTATCTTTAACATCATCTTACTCCTTAATACAAGTCATCCATTTGTAAACTATTGATTTCTCTGGGGCACTGTCAACAAACTTTTTTGCAAAGTATCAATAAGTCCACCATTCTTCCACTCAAACGTCACCATTACTTTGTTTTTGTTCAATTTTCAATTTCATGTGCTCTCATAGAAGCTGCACCTTACAAACTGCTTTCTTAGTGCTTCAAACTAGATTCTGCTCAAACACAGTTTAACAAGTTAGTAAGCGTTTATTTGGATGTAAAAAAAGCTGGGAAAAATCTTGAAATTCATGCAGTTTTTCAAAATATGCATTTTTCCATGAACTTTATGAACCCCCTTCATGTACAACCCCCTCAGTACAACCTCTGAGGATTGTTTTGAAACTAGCTTTAGAAAATCAATGAATTCTAATTTTAGAAGACAAAATTAATCTAAGGTTAAGCACTTGGCTACTAACTGAGAGAAAGGATTGTGGTTTAAACCCAGCCGCAGCTCCCAGGGTGGACGATGTGACTAGTCTGCTTCCTCTAAAGTACAGTCTTGCAAACTCTGCAGCACAGCTCTACGTGATTCCATAGGATTGCTCTTGAGTTGGGATCAATTAACAGCAACAGAGTGGATTGGGTGTGAATATAAAATTTTATAAGTTAAATATTTACCGGTCAACTATCACTCATCAATGTGCTACATAATAACATTTCTCACACCTATTTTAGCCTGTTACTAGTTCAAAAATTCGATAACTATTACTGGAATTATCAACAAAGTAAGTTCTAAATGAGGTTCTAATGAAGAGATTAATTTTTTTTTCTTACTGATAGTTTATTAGCTAAAGGATGTGAACTTGGTGACCTTGACATTTTGGCTGTTCAGAGGTGTTCTCATTTATTTCCCAGTTCTCAAGTATGCCCCAAATAGATGAAGTGTTACTCTGGCACAAGTATTGCAAATAGCTGGCATCATTTTACTCTGTCCTTTCCCACACCCGTAGATAAATTTTGCTGCAGTTATCCAGCTCTGCTATGATGGAAACACCACAAGCAGGTGGTTTAAATGAACAGAAATTTAATTTCTCTTATATTTAAGCGGCGAGAAGTCCAAATTTGGGGCACCACCTCCGAGTCAGGCTGTCTCTGTCAGCTCTGAAAGAAGTTCTGTGTTCACTGATTCCTGGGTGACTTCATAAGGCTTGGCAATTATCATCCCCATCTCTGCTTCATTCATCTCTTTCAGATCTGAAAAGAGGGACTCATGGCACACTCTACACTAATAATGTCTCATTAACATACCAAAAAAACCCAATCCTAAAGGGCATTTTAATCACAGATAGAAATCTTTGGATTTACAAAATATATTTTGGGCGAATATAATTTAACCTGTAGCATCCCAAAATTTATGTTTCTTTTTTGTTGTTGTTGTTTTTTGTTTGTTTTTAGGGCATCACTGCCCTCTGGTGATGGGAGTAGGAGGCCCAGCCTTTGCCCCTGTGGAGCTGGAATTGAACCTCCATCCCAGTGGGCCACAGTCCCGTGCACAACCACTACGCCACCGGGGCTCAGCCCAATTTATGTTTCTACCACTGAGCTATTTGTTCTTTTGTCCCATGGTATTTTCAATATTCTTTGCCAGCACCATTATTCAGATGGATTGATTCTCCTTCAGTCTTCCTTAATCAATGTCCAACTTTCACATGCATATAAGGTGCTTGAAGATACTACGACTTGGGGCAGGCACACCTTAGTCCTCAAAGTAACATTCTAAGCTTTTCAACACTTTAAAGAGATCTTGTACAGCAGATTTACCCATTGCAATGAGTTGTCTGATCTCTTTTGACCGCTGCTTTCATGGGCATTGATTATGGATGCAAGAAAGATCAAGTCTTTGACAACTTCAATCTTCCTCTGTTTATCAAGATGCTACCTATTGGTCCAGTTGTGAGGATTTGGGTACATGAATAGCAAAATCCTCAGCCCTGCTTCCTGAAGGTTGACAATTAAGACGTACAGTAAGCAGAGGCACCTAATTTTACCACAAAAATGTGCTGAAACACAGCTTATACAGTAAGCTGAGTATATACAGTCCAGCCTCTGATAGAATATTTCTCTGGAGAAATTGAATTGCCTCTTTTAAAAGCGCTCTAGTTACCGGCAATTGGATATCCCCCCATTAACCACGCCAATTTGCAGACCATTGCCCTGCAATGAACCCCAATCTCTCTCTCTACTTCCAAACAGCATACGATTTTTAGTGTCTGACTCTGAAATGTGAACAGATAGGTCAGGCCACGAGATAGCTGAAGGAAGTTCTTCATGGAAAGAGATTTTTTTTAAAAACTGGGGGGGGAAAGGGACAAAGATTAAAAGAACACTTCTTTAAAATCTACAGTATTCTTCAGGGATTAAAATATATTATACCTATAAAAGAAGAACCATACTACAAAAATAAAAATAGTCCTTAAAATCAAAGAGCAAAGTTAAAATTTCAATTAAAGAAATTCCTCAAAGGCTGAGCCCCGGTGGCGTAGTGGTTGTGCGCGGGACTGCGGCCCACTGGGATGGAGGTTCAATTCCAGCAGCGGCTCCACAGGAGCAAAGGCTGGGCCTCCTACCCCCACCACCTGAGGGCAGTGATGCCTAAAAAAAAAAAAAAAAAAAAATCATTAGTTAAAAAAAAAAAGAAATTCCTCAAAACTAAAGAAAAAATTGGGAATCAATCGTAATGATTGACGTACAACATGGGCACCCAACACTCCCAAACACCCAGAGGGGCAAACAATGGAAACATGGGTGAAGGGAGACAGCGGATGGTGTAAGATATGAAAACAATAATAATGCATAATTAATCAAGGCTTCAGGAGGGTGGGAGGTTGGGGAGGGAAGGAAAAAGTGGCGCTGACACCATGGGCTTAAGTAGAAAGAAAATGTTTTGAAAATGACGATAGTAATGTATTTACAAATGTGCTTGATACTATTGATGTAAGAGCTGTAAGAGCCCCCAATAAAATGATTTATTTTTTAAAAAACACAAAAATAGGGCTGAGCCCCGGTGGCGTAGTGGTCGTGCGCGGGACTGCGGCCCACTGGGACGGAGGTTCAATTCCAGCAGTGGGGCTGGGCCTCCTACTCCCACCGCCGGAGAGCAGTGATGCCGCCCCCCCCCCCCAAAAAAAAATAGAACATGAAAGAAAATGATAAATCTATCTAGCAAGCATAAAAGTTAATTAACTAAAGTTCCAGGAAAGAAAAGTGAACACAAAGGAAAGAAACTACATCTAAAAATATTTAAGGATTTAACTATATAAAGCTTTCCATACTCAAAGGATCCAGTTGATGTCCACTACAACAGCAAAGAAATCCATTCAAACACATATTTACAATGTAATTTCAGACATATAAACACATATGAAAAACCCTAAAGCCTCCAGAGAGAATAGCAGATTTCTCAACAGCAACAACGCAAATGAAAAACAATGAAGTAATGTTTTCAAAATTATCTACCACATCAGGAAATAAATAGATATTCTCTAAAGTGTATAAGTCAAACAAATAGCAACTGAAGCTTACTATTTGGAAATATGGAGTTAAACATCTGGAAAAACGAGAATCCAGTAGGAACAGGAAAGTTGAGGTATATGATGTTTGATTTGTTTTGACATTATGGCTTTTTAGCAGTACCTGGCCTTTCCATACAATGAAATGCATCATTGTGTGCATTTTTTAATAATAATAACATCTATGATTATTACTTTTTAATCATTTTATTGGGGATTCATACAACTGTTATCACAATCCACATGTACATCCATTGTATGCAAAGCACATTGAGACATTTGTTACCATCATCATTTTCAAAACCTTTTCTTTCTACTTGAGCCCTTGGTATTAGAGTTCCTCATATTTCTCCTCTCTCCCCTCTCCCCCCTCCTGTAATGCATCACTTTAATAAAAAATAAAATGAAAATAAAATTTTATCTTAAGAACCTCATTAAATATCATTTCTTATTTACTTGGTACAAGGTATCCAATAAAACTTAAAAGTATGTTACAAAGACTAAAAAAATTATCTACTTCTCATCCTAAATCTCGTCTAACAGTTGATGCTAAAAAAAGGAAAGAAAAAAATGGCTTCATCAACTAAGTCCGAATAAAAGTACACCAGCCTGTGTCATCCAGAGATTGTACATAATAAATTGCAAGACTGGAGGAGAAATTGCTTTAGAGCTTAAATTCCCAGTTTACATTAGACTATGAATGACAATGAAATTCCAAAATCCATTT
The DNA here is from genome assembly GCA_004026705.1 of Nesogale talazaci. NCBI lineage: Eukaryota > Metazoa > Chordata > Mammalia > Afrosoricida > Tenrecidae > Nesogale > Nesogale talazaci. The sequence goes on from PVJH01019813.1 coordinate 38,633, forward strand.
GTAGGATCTCTGCTTAGAACAAGGCCCAGGGACTCATCTCTGCCTACTGCTCAAGCAGGTGAATAGTCTTGCTGTGGCACGTGAGCTGATATAGATGTGATCAAGGTAAATTTTAACTTTTACCATTTGTTCTCACTTTTGACTCATTTTAAATTTGTTCCAGATTTTATTATTTTCTGTTGAAAAAAGAATTTCCACTGAGGTTGGTTTTGGGATGTATGTGTGATGGGGAGAAAGGGGAGGGTAAGGGTGTGTGTGACACCCAGGATAGGTAAATCTATCGAGAGTAAGGAGATTAATAGCTTCTTGGGGCTGTGGCAGGAGAGGTTGGGAGAAAATGAGGAGCTAATAATGAGCACAACCGGGAAAGATAGGAACTGGAGACACAGGGAATCCAGGACAGATGAACCCCTCAGGACCAATGGTGGGAGTGACAATACCAGGAGGGTGGAGAAGACATGGGGTACAAAGGGAGAAACGATCACAAGGATCCACATATAGTGTTCGATATAAAATGAACACTATCCTCTCTGGGGGATGGATAACAGAAAAGTGGGTGAAAGGAGACATCAGACAGTGTAAGACATGACAAAATAATAATAATTTATAAACTATCAAGGGTTCGTGGAGTGAGGGAAGGAGAAAAATGAGGAGCTGACACCAAGGGCTCAAGTAGAAAGCAAATGTCTTGAGAATGATGATGGCAACATAAGCACAAATGTGCCGAACACAATAGATGGATGTGTGGATTGTGTTAAGTTATACGAGCCCCCAATAAAATGATTTTTAAGATAAATAAATAATGAATACAAAAAGAAAATGTTCTAAAGTTGTGGTGATAAATGCACAACTCATTTTAAAATGTTTAAACTATTTAATTATATGATATGTGAGTTTATCAATAAGTGTCAAAAGTAAGAAAGAAAGTTACGCTGTTAGCAAGCCAATGCTGATGCACAGTGCCTCTCTGAAACAGAGTAGAACTTGCAATGTTTCAAAGCTATAATCTTTTTCTTTTTTTTTTTTTTGGGGGGGGGGGCATTACTGCCTCTGGTGGTTGTGGACGCTACCTAGTGCTGCTCCTGAGAGCCGCTGCTGGATTTGAAGCACCAAGCCCACAGGCTGCCGTCCCGCACTCAACCACTACTCTACAGAGAAAACCCTGGGAGAAGGCCCAGGTAATATGGCAGGGGCCAGATCAAATCTAAGGCTACATATGGTAGCCATCAAGGGGGAGGGGAGGCAGATGGCGATGGGTAGAAAGGGAAGGGGGCACAAAACCATCAAAGGGGAGGGTATTGTTTATATCTCCACAGGGAAAGAGGGAACAAACTTAAACCCGGAGATGCAGTATGTGAATGCAGCACGACAGCATGGAGTGGAGAACCAGTGGAGGGGCCAGAGAACACAACCCCAACCCCAACTATAGGGGCAGCCACCTCTCTACCAGAGGAAGTTGCCTTGGAGGCCAGGACTGAAGCTGAAGCTTGGGGAGTGAGATAAGCCTGACCAGAGCACATGAGAACAAATGAAAGGGGAGGAAGAAAGAATGATGTGCATCCTGGCCCACCCACTCAGAACAGCTACTGCACAAAGAGAACTACACGGCCAGCCCCATTAAGAAATATGGCTACCCTCGCAGACCCAAGGCCTATTGGGGCCAGGAAGAAGAAGCGGGGTCAAGATTATACCCTGTTGGACACAACCACACCAATGCAAAGCACTAAGAGTGTGCAACAGAGCGTAGAGTCACAGATGGAGTGACAAGGATATACTTTGGGGCCAGGGTATTGGCACCCCATCTGACTCAACCAGGGGTCACTCTAGGAGGTCAACAACAGACCTTGAACTTTATACAGGTTCTTATATTGCTATGATTTTTATCATTCTGTTACATATTGTATAGTACATTGAGGGGGTTTCTTGCTGTTGTTATCATTGTTTTATTTGCTTAAGTTGCTCCATTTTAGGAGACCTTTCTTGTACATATTGCTACCTCTACAGGTCTATCTAGACAACATAGAATGGACAAAGAGGTTGGAGGTAAAAATGACAAGTCTGATGGCTCCAGGGTAGGGGACATTGAAGAGGGGGAGGAGGGGGAAAGGCGGTGATGTTGACCAGCCCAGGAAAAAGGGAATAACAATTGATATAAATGCAGGGACAAGGTGAGTGAGAGAAGGCCAATAGAGATTGATTAAGACTAATGTAACAGAGAAAAAATACTGAAACCCAAATGTTGAGTGAGCATAATAGTGGGACAAGAGGAAAGCAAATGGAAATAGAGGAAGGAACTGGGGGATAATGAACATTTATAGAGGTTCAAATACAGGTATGTACATAGGGGCATATATTTATAAGTGAGGATGGGGAAAGAGATTAATATGTATACTTATAGGGTTAGTAGTAGGACAACAGATGGGCATTGGACCTCCACTCAAGTATCTTCTCGGTTCAAGAACACTTTGTTCTATTAAATTGGCATTCCAAGATGTTCACCTTTCCGACATGATCACTAAAGACAAATGTGTGCATAAGCAAAGGTGGTGAAGAAGCTGATGGTGCCCGGCTATCAAAAGATGGAGCGTCTGGGGACTTAAAGGCTTGAAAGTAAACAAGCAGCCATCTAGCTCAGAAGCAACAAAGCCCACATGGAAGAAGCATGCTAGCATGTGGAATCATGAGGTGTCAAAGGGATGAGATATCAGGCTTCAAGAACTCAAAAGCACAACTTTGCATGCTCACTTTCCTGATATGATCCCTGAGGACAAATGTGTGCATAAGCAAATGTGGTGAAGAAAGCTGATGGTGCCCGGCTACCAAAAGATATAGCGTCTGGAGACTTAAAGACTTGAGTAAACAAGCGGCCATTCAGTTTAGAAGCAATAAAGCCCACACGGAAGAAGCACACCAGCCTGTGTGATCATGAGGTGGTGAAGGGATCCGGTGTCAGGCAACAATGAGCTAAAATTATATTATTATTAATGAGGGGGAGTACAGATTGGGGACCCAAAGCCCATCGGTAGGTGAAGTGACATCCATTTACAGAGGGGTTACAAGGAGGAGATGAGTCAGTTAAGATACAGGATAGGAGCTATGAAATATGCAACCTTCCTCTAGTTCCCACTGCTGCCTCCCACCCACTATCATGACCCCAATTCTACCACATAAAACCAGCTAGACCAGGAGATGTACAGTGAAGTTGGAAACATGGGAAACTTAGGATAGATGATCCATCAAGACTAGTAATAGGAGTGGTAATACTAGGAGGGTGGAGGGATGGAGGAATAGAAAGGGAGAACCAACTTCAGGGATCTACACGTA